>MPUH01000469.1:0-52365 GCA_001970955.1 Stentor coeruleus
TATGGGAAACTATACTTTAGTTTCAGATGGACAATGTGTCTGTCCTGTTGGGTGTAAAACATGCGATGAAGTTAATTTCAAATGCCTTGAATGCAATTCTGGGTATTATTTTAACGCTGGGACTTGTGTGAAATGTATTGAACCTTGTGCAACTTGCAGTGCTTCTGGATGTTTAAGTTGTTTAGGAGTTTATAATTTAACCGGATCTGTTTGTTCATGTCCAAACTCTTGTTCCTATTGTGATTTAAAGACATGGACTTGCTCATTATGTAAAGATGGATATTACAGAAATGCTGGGAATTGTTTAGCATGCCTTTATCCTTGTAGTAGTTGTACAGCTTCAAATACGTGTACTTCATGTATTGTACCTTTTGTTCTGAATTCTTTAAATCAATGTATTTGCCCATCTAATTGTTTACAATGCGATAGTACTGGGTGCATTAAATGCTTAGATGGGTTTTTTAAGTCAGGAGGAATATGTATTCAATGCACATCACCGTGTAAGAATTGTTTTGGAACTGCTGCAAATTGCACTTCATGTCTTGGGCAATACGCATTAAGTTTTGCTTTAACTAATGGCGTTAATTTAGGCTCATGCAACTGCCAAGCTTGTTGTAACTGCGACTTAAATACATTTCTTTGTGCAACGGCTAAAGATGGTTACTTTTTAAACAACATGGGATGTTCACCATGTTCTCAACCATGTGCCACATGTCGTGACAGTTCATTGATCTGTACAAAATGCATGGGTTCTTTAGTTTTAACTGGGACCCAATGTAACCTGCCACCTGGTTGTATAAAATTTGATTCAGTCCTTTGGAAATGTACAATGTGTAATGATGGTTACCTTCTCAACACCGATAATACCTGTACAACCTGCACTGCTCCATGTAAAACCTGTATTTCAAGTTATACCCAATGCACATCTTGTATGGGAACTTATTATTTAGAGAATTATCTATGTAAATGTCCTTTAAATTGTGCAGTATGCGGGACAAACCCTTATGTCTGTAATACCTGTAATGCAGGCTGGGTAGCAATATCTGGTATTTGTCAAAAATGTATCGCACCTTGTAGTACATGTACAAATTATCAAACAAATTGTCAAGGTTGTGTTGGAACTTATGTTTTAGGGAATGGGCAATGTAGTTGTCCGGTAAACTGTAAAATCTGTGATACAATTAATTATATGTGCACAACATGCATAGACTCCTTTTATCAAAGTGCAGGGACTTGCTATCCATGTGCTTCTCAATGCAAAACTTGCTCAGGATCAGCCTTAGCTTGCACTAGTTGTTATGGAACTTATAGTTTGTCTAGTGGAAACTGTCTATGCCCAAGTAATTGTAAAACATGTGATACAGTTAAATACGTTTGCTCAGCTTGTAACGATGGGTTTGTACTTACAAATGGAATATGCACACCTTGTACATCACCATGTCTTAATTGTATTGGGACTCCTACATCATGCACATCATGTAAAGGTAAATTTGCTTTAACTGGTTCTTCATGTTTTTGCCCATCTTATTGTACAACATGTGACTCAGGGCCTGGATATTTATGTTCAAAATGTAATGATGGATTTTCTTTAACTAGTATTGGAGATTGTCAAGCATGTGCACCTATATGCAAAAAATGTTCATCTTCAACAACAGTATGCACAGAATGTTATGGATCATTTGTGATATCTGGTACAACATGTGTATGCCCTACAAATTGTGCAACTTGTGATAGTGTAACTTCTAAATGTTTAGCTTGTAAAGATGGATCATATTATACAAATGGTAACTGTTTATTATGTTCAGCTTCATGTAAAACTTGTTCAACATCTGATTTAACTTGTACATCATGCAAGGGTGTTTTCGATCTTATTGCTAATCAATGTGTATGCCCAATTTATTGCGCTTCATGCGATATTAATGGTGTATGCACAAAATGTAATGATGGTTGGATTATGATAAATAGTGTTTGTACAAAATGTTTAGCGCCTTGTAAAACTTGTGATATAAGCACGAACAATTGCAAATCATGTCTTGGTGCCCATTATTACTCGATAGTAAACAATGTAGGAACATGCACCTGCCCTAAAAGCTGTATCATATGCGACCAGTATTCATGGTTGTGTACAAAATGTGCAAGTGAATTTTATTATAAAGATGGAAATTGCTATCCATGTATATTCCCATGCAAAACTTGTACATCAGATACAATATGCTCATCATGCATTAATACCCTTGAGCTTGATATAACAACAGGAAAATGTAACTGCCCATCTAATTGTGCTAAGTGTGATACTATATCATTAGTTTGTACTTTATGTAAAGATGGGTTCTTTATGAATAGCGGAGTATGCTATCCTTGTGAAGCATCATGTAAAACTTGTGTTACTAATGCTTTAACATGTACTACATGTTTTAGAGATTATGAACTTAATGCTAAATCTCAATGTTGTGCTGTTGGCTGTGCAAATTGTTTTTTGGGTGCTACAAAATGCTCTGAATGTGCAGACAAATTTTATTATTCAAATGGTAATTGTCTTCCATGTTTAGACCCTTGTGTATCATGTACTACACCTGGATTCTGCACAAAATGTAATGGTATTTTTGTTGTTGATACAGCAAGAGGAACATGCTCATGCCCACTTCCATGCACAAAATGTGATTCTACTGGGAAATGTACTGAATGTCAATCTGGGTATTATGCTAGTGCTGGAAAATGTGAAACTTGTCTTAGTCCTTGCAAAACTTGTTCTTCTAGAGATATATGCTTGACTTGCATAGATTATAGAGGGCTTAATGCTTATGGATGTTGCTCAGCTTGTCCAGATAGATGCATTACATGTGACAACATTTTGAATACCTGCTCGTCATGTGTGAGTCCAGCAATTCTTACAAATGGAAAATGCTAAGGACTTAGTTAAGTAGATATAATAGATAAAACATTTCATAAAGAAGTCTTGCTATTAGTTTATGAATCATATTTATAATTTTATATTTTTTCTATGATGAAACTTTAAGTATTTTAATTAGTATATAGAAAATCTTTAATATATACTTTGAATATTCTATAAAATTTTAAAGAATATAGATATTTTTATCATACATGCTTAATATTAATTATCTGTATGTTTTATTTGCATATGATTTATTAGTTTACATATAATAATTGACTTGTTTATGTTTTCATATTAATTCAATTGCAGTAAAGCTAAAATAGTAAATATGCATTTTCATTATGATTTTTATTTATATTTGTGGATTTTGTATTAGGTTATGAGACAATCCTTTATGATTAATAGAGACCCTTCCCCATTTACAAAGGAAATAGTAAATCTAATTCTCAAAGTTTACTCAACCTAAAATCTTTTATTACTATAAAATTATATGTATTTTTAGGGATAAAAATATATTATAAAACAAAGTAAGTGTCTAATTGAAATCAGTTATATCTACTTATTGATAAATGCTTATTATGTCTCTAAGTCAAAAAAAACTTTAGAAGTACTTGGTATTTGTCTCCTTGAGGAATTTCTGTTAATAAAAAATTTAACGCCACGCAAATTTTCAAAAAGATTCAGAAGTATTTAAAGCTGATTAAAAAAGTCTTAAACACTGGTGAATATCTTAGCTCTGTATATTATGAGGATTATGTAAAAAAAAATATGCTTTTAACTATAAGTTATTCTTGGCGTAGCATAAAATTGGTAGACTTGCTATTAAAATAATAAATATTTTTGTTAATAATTTTGCATTACCTAATCTTAAAGTTGAAATGCTTGGATAGAATATAAAGTGCTGATTATTTCTTGAAGTTTTTAATTGTATTTCTGAAATAAATTTGGGTTTATATTACAAATCATGTTATATGCTTTGTGTCACCTTTGAGTGTTAGCCTTGTAAAGAAGGAATATATAATTTAATAGTAAATAATTTACTTTACCAAATCCTAAACTTGCTAGTATTTAAATTAGCATACCGATTATAACAAAGGCAATTTAATCTAAATAGAATTGCTTTAACATTTATATAAGTCTTTATTAATAATAACTATATCTCAAAAGGTAATTATTATAATATTTCCAAAGTGTATAAATTAAATCATTTGCATTTTTTCTATTTCATAAATCAATTCCTTGAATCACAAATAAAATGATTAAATCCTTTTCATATAAATTCTATTATAAAATACACTAAATATCCATACAATTCAAATCTTATTATTTTATTAATAAAACCATCATTAAACATTTTACATCAATTTTCTATATCCTAAGCATTTATTCCTAATTTTTTTTCCATTCATTAAACCTATCAAATAATAAAATTCTAATAAAATGAATCCAAATTCTTCTTCACTACATACCACTTCAAAAAGCTGCAAACTTTTAAAAATCAGAAAAAGAATCAACCCAGAATCTGATTATTTCAGTATAGAAGATGACTTAGTTCTTGAAAAACAAGGTAATTATTCCCAATTTCTAGACAATCCTTTAGAATCAATAGAAAGTCCTTCTTCACTTATAGAAGGTAACAGTGAGCCTAATCCTCGTACTATAATTGGCCCAAAATCCTTATTTGCAACAAAGCAAGTGGCTCTTTTAAATCAACAACCTGCACTCATTAAAAAAGTGTCTCTTAGGTCACCAAGTCAAAAAAAAGCTTCAGATGAAGTGGTAAATTATCAGCTACGTTATGATGAAGCGATAAAAAGAATAAATCAGGCAAAAATAATTTCGGAACAAGAAGAAAAACAGCTACTTGCACATTTGTCTCCTAGAGAACAGATTATTGTTAATAGGCAGTTTAATGTTTTGCAAAATTTCAAAAAAACTCAGACGTATTGGAAATCGATAGAAAAAGGTCTTGCATGTAAGTCGAATAAAAATATTGATAAACTTCTTAGTTCTGTACCTTATGAAAGTAAAAAACCATATGATTTATCTGGAAATAATGAAAGAGCATATAAACCTCATCTTCAAGATGGTCTTCTTTGGTATATGAGTTTAAGAGATGATCCTAAAGCAATGAAGTCAGAAACTTACTTAAAAGTAGGTCCAGAATTTAATGGACTTTATACAAGAATCCAAGGTTCAACACGTAATGCAGATTTTATAAACAGAGACTTTCATGATGATAGCCCTGATTTACAAGTAATAGGTATAGGAAAATTACCATTAGAATTAGAAGCAGTGAATAGAGTAGGGGTAAAGTTTTTAGATACAGTCTTATTAGACAATCAAAAGTACGAAGAAACTATTGCTGAACATTATGATGCAAAAACTAGAGCTACTAATATCTAAATAAGTATCTTAACTTCATATTTTAAATTATGTATATATTCTTAGTTTTATTATATATAAAAATATTCTTGTTAGTTTAAGTCATAATATAATAGTATATAACAATAGAAGAAAATTATAATAGTAATTATTTAATGTAATTATTTAAATAGATAGAGTTATGTTAGTATATAATTCATATTTTGATTTATTCTTATGTCTTTATACTTTTTCCACTTTTGTTTTATAATAAAATACACAGTTTGTTTATATAAAAAGATGATAAGTCCAATTAAAAAACGCGACAGTTCTCTAGGTAAATTCAGTGGAGTGAATTCATATGGGCACAAATCTCTGCTTGAAAAACTTAAAGAAAAATCTGCAACAATGATTGATGGATTAGAAGCATTTAACAGCCACTCTAAATCGGGCCTTTCATTTGATGATTTCCAAGCATTTTTGTCTCAATCTAAGGTTTCTTCAACATCATTTGAAATTGCCCAGTTATTTTCTAAATATTCGAAAAGCAACACTTTGTCAATAAATACTTTGAAGAAACTTTTGACAAGTAGAGGAAATTCAACATGTAAATCTCTTACAATAAGTCCATATAGAAGAGGCTGCTCATTGAATATTGAGAGGTCGATACTTGAGAAAACATGTGACTCAATGTCATTTACACCTACAGCTTGTTTGTTAGATTTTTGGAAACAAATAAAAGAAAAACTTGATACTCCTGAGTTAATTATAGAGTTTTTTTTTGTTAAAAGGAGTGATGATATCACAATTGAAGAATTCAAAGATTCATGCGAGTCCTTGTTCTCCAACTCCATCGATCCAGAAATAATCTTTCTCGAAATATCAGAAAAACACAACCGTATGACCAAAACCGAGTTCATAAAATTTATCGAAAATATCAACAAAACCAAAACCCAAGAAGCTTTATCAACACTTCGATCAAAACTCAAAAAAAAATACAAAAACTTCACCCAAGCTTTCGAAGACCTAAAAAAGTCCTCAAAAGTGCTTCAGACTGATACAATTTTTCAATCTCTCAGCTTAAAAAAGTCAAACTTTTGCGCTAATCTTCCTGAAACAATGTCAAAACACCAGTTTAAAAAATTATGGTATGGGAAAGAAAATCTATGCAGAATCGAGTCTTGTAATGAGAAATCTGAAGAATATGAGCTATGTAGTCAGCATTTTACAGGGATTATATTACGTGGAGAAGAAACTTTAGGGAAGATTATGGCTATGGTTGAACCTGAAAAATGCGTTAGTGTACTTACAAGCCTTTTATTATCTATTAAAAAAGGAACACCATTTGTTTTGAATAATATTCATAAAAGAGATGTTCAGGCACTTCAGCTGTTTTTGAAATATAAACAGGATAAGAAAGGAATGTCGCTTACCTCAACACCTTGTTCAAGTACTAGTTAACTTTATTAAAAATTGTATTAGACAATATCTTATTTCAATCACAATATTAAATTATAAATAAAATTACTCAAACATCTAAAGTTTTTCATATGTTTGGGTGTTAATCAAACTAAAAATCTATAACATCTTTTTACTATAAATCACACAAAAATAATAAAATTTATGTTTCTGATATTATATTACCATATAAAAAACCTAAAATCGCCCCAAAATAATTTACTTTCTCTTAATCCTATATCCAATAATAACCCTTTCCATAAAAATTCACATCAAAACCTCCTTTGTTTTTTTTTCCTATTCAAATTCATTTCTTCCACCCTAACACCTAAATCTAATACAAACATTTAATATAAAACTTAAACCAATATAATCTTCATTACTCCTAATATTAAAATCTAATAATGATATTTCTCCTCCTATCTTTCTTATCTCTCAGCGAAGCAGGACAATCTTGTAGTTCCTGCAAAGTAGCTCTAACAAGTTATCAGGTTTGGGTCAACAGTGACAAGAATACCAACAGACTGACAAATTTTATCAACTACATCTGTTCAGAAACTTGGGCTCCAAACAACTGTTTTCCATTCCTCTCTTCAATCCTCCCTGAACTCAATCAGGCAATCCAACAACGAATAATGAACCCAGATCGTTTCTGTTCTCTTATCAATGCATGTGATACTCCAGTATACACTAAAGAAAACTTCACAGCATGGGAAGAATCAATAATGCAAGGTGCATCAGAATACTTTGAACCAACAACAGGAGAATCTTATTTTAATTTCGTCCAACTCTCAGATATACATTTAGATATGAAATATGTTGAAGGGTCATCATATACATGTTTATCACCACCTTGTTGTAGAGGATCATCAAGTTCTACAACCTCTTGTGGTAAATGGGGTAATTATAATTGTGATCTCCCTCAAGGAACATTAGATAATGTTGTAACTTTTCTTGCAGCACAAAACTTAGATTTTATTATATGGACAGGAGATACTGCAGCTCATGATATAAGTCTTAGTAAAGATGAGAAACTTAATTCAATAAAATCAGTGACAAATCTTCTATGGAGTAAATTTAATAATATTGTCCCTGTGTATCCAATATTTGGTAATGAAGAATGTTATTTAGATCATCAATATAATTTTATAGGAACTAATTGGCTTTCATCAGGAGTTGCCACATTATGGAAATCTTGGATTGGTCAAACAGCAGCGACGAATTTACAGAATTATGGAAGATACTCTTTGATTCATAGAAACACTAATTTGAAAATTGTAGCTATAAATACATTAGCTTGTGATATGAACAATTTTTGGTTATTAAGTAATGCTACAGACCCAGGGAATAATCTTGAGTTTTTAAGATCTGAGCTTTCTAATGCTGAAGCTAATAATCAATATGTTTATATTATCGGGCATATCCCACCTGCATCTGATACTTGTATGACTTTATGGAGTAAACATTATCAAGTTCTTATTAGAAGATATGCAAATATTATTCGAGGGCAGTTTTTTGGACATACTCATAATGATGAGTTTAGAATTTCTCGAGCTCAAGATGGTACGCCAATAGGTTTACAATTCTTTGCCCCATCTTTAGATCCTTTATATTACCATAACCCAAGTTTTAGAATTTATACTGCTGATTATTTGAGTAAAAGTATGATTAATTATAAACAATATCGAATGGATCTTACAGATGATACTCCAAGTTTTTATGAAGCTTATGAGTTTAAAGATTATTATTTAGTCAATAATATGTTCCCTGGGACTATAGAAAAACTTATTAATGGTATGAAAAATCAAGAAATGATTATGATGAAATATTTGACTAATAAATTCACTGCTAGCCCTGCCACACCTGTTGGATGTGATGAAGAATGCTTAAGTGATACTTATTGTGAAATGGCTTATGATAGACCTGATACTATAAGAAAATGTAAAGGTTTATTACAAAGCCCAGTAGAGATGATATTAGAGTATGCTTATGGTTCATGGATTTATAAATCTTAGTTTATTTTAGAAATTAAACTCATCACCTTTGGCAAAAAGATTTAAAAATTCAGGTTCTAAGCTTGTTTGGAATGGTAGAATAGCATTCATTTTACCTTTGTTGTTACTACTTTGAGCACGTTTTTCTGGGGTTTTCTTAAGATAAGTGATTCTTTTTTCTTCTAAAATCAGGTCTTTTTTTTCTTCTTCAGGTTTGAGTTTTTCTCTGCGGGAGTTTGAAAAACTCAAGTTGGATTTGTCTTTTTTATTTATGATTATTGGGATTTCTGTAAGTTTTTTATTAGGTTTTGATGCAGCGCTCCACATGCGAATGGACATTTTTTCATTTGTTTTGTTTTTAGCTGATTTTGGTTTGATTTTGAGCTTGTTTTCTAAGGTGTCAGCTGGTGATTCTCTGATTATGAGGATTTTTTTACGTAGTTTTTCGTTTTCATTGAAATTTGCTGGTAAAGTATTGGAGAAACTGTTGTTGTCTGTTTCTGATATTGATGAGTCTTGATGGAACATATGGTCAACTGGAATAAATTCTCCTGTTGCTAGATTTGGAGGTAATTCTAAACCAACTGCTTTTGGAGGGGTTTTATGACGAGATGGTGGTCTTGGGTCACCTCTAGCACTTCGACCGTTTTCTTTGATGAAGTCATTAAATTTCTAAATAGAGGGTACTGGGTGGAAGTTGTCATCTAAGTCAAAGAGATTCGTGTTTTGTCTACAGGGAGGTCTGTCGTTATGATCATGTTTTTCTTCAAAAACATCATCGAAATCTCCAAGCTTAAGGTTTTTATGTTGTTCCTTATGTTTGTATTTAGGCCTTTTATTTGATTGCATTATAATAGCTCGAACTGGTTTTCTGTTTCTTTGAGCGAAATTAATTGAATTCCTTTTTGGGGTCTTTTCTTCCTGTATAGGCGCTGAACCTGCACGTAAAATCTCATCTCTATTTATAACTTACAATGTCATTCCATAAGGGAATTGCCAATTACTGATTCCTCCATGAGTTGTAAATCCTTCAGGTCTGCTCGATCTCATATTTTATTATAAAATTTTCTAAAATCAAAGAAAAAAACTATTCATCCTCTACAAAAAATCATTAAATCACACAAAAAAAAGCATATCTTTTCTAAATAATTCCAAGCAAAACCAATAATATTATTATTCATCAAAAACTTTCACACTCCCTTACTTAAAATTCCCCGTAAAAGCTTGAAGTTTCTTGGGTATCTCCAAAAACCCTGACGAATTCGACGTAATTTCTCTTTTATGTATCCTAAAATTTGGTAGTTTAACATTTTGCGTATCACTAAAAAACCCATCATCATTCAACGATACATTTGAACTTAAATCATGTGAATCTGGTGTCTGTGGGGCAACAGCACTTCCATGTCTTCTTGTAAACAATTTAGGATATAATGCAGGTGGGGTTTGCGTAGCTTGATCATGAACTCTTTTACCAGCAAGATTATAATAAGTCCTCAAACCAATAATTTTCCTTTTAGGTGGTTGTGGTGGTTCAATATTTTTACATATATGACCTATGATTTCTTCTTCACCACATTTAGAACATTTCTTTTTAGGTAAAGTTTTATATTTAGGGATGTTCATGTTTTTGCTAGTTATTTGTTTTTTTTTACTAATTTGGTTTAGTTTTTTCTTTTGTGGTACAGCTATTGGGATGAATTTTTTTAGTTCTTCATAATCAAGATTGTCTTCAGAAGGTTCAGAATCAGAACCACTACTTGAGTTATTTGCTTCGCCGTTATAGAGAATATCTTCTTTGTCCATCATTTCTTTAAGAATATTGTCGATATTGTAAATGTTGGTGATACTCGAAACAATATTGGGAGGTTTTTTAATTGCCTGAGGTTTTTTAATCCCGGTTTGTTGTTTTATTATTGGTTTTTTTATTGTTGGATTACGGGATAAAGAACTGTTTTGGCTTAGGACCAACACAGCCCGACATAGATCTTTGCCCATATCAGCAAGAATTTCTCCAGTGAAATGAACATCTTGATATTTGCCTGTATCAGCTCCACAAAACGATGCTTCTAAAGTATAAATATTAGGGATTTTCATTTCTTTAAATAAAGCTACACGTAAAGTTGACTCTTTAGATTTCTGTACACCAAACCTAGAATATCCATAACTAAAAACAGGGGATATTTTTGATAAGATAAAAGGAAAAAGTTTACATGTTTGAGGGGATCTTTTGAAATTACACCCATACATGAAGATGTTTTTTTTTCTTGAATGACCATGTAAGTCGCATATAAGGTCGATTTCATAATTAGCCGCAGTGTTTTTGATAACTCTTTTAAACTGATAAATTATTGGGTGTAAGGCCGCTTGTGGGTTTTTCCATCTTCTATTAAGATCAGCACCTACAAGACTACATCTATAATTCCCATTAATAACCCCATCTGGGTTTAACATTGGGACTACTTTGAAGATGAATTTTGTCCTTAAAGCATCAGCTTCTGGATCTTGGCTTGTTAAGAATTCTAATACCCCATGCATCATCCAAGAACCTACTGTTTCTCCAGGATGTACCCTTGCTGATATTATAACAGCTCGTTTTGCTCTTATTTCTTCTAATGTCCCTTTGTTTGTTATAGTTAAATAATCACAATTATTACCCCCAAGGCTTCTACAAAGACTTTTTCTATGTATATATTGGTTTCTAGATGGATCTTTTTCATAATTATCTAATAGTTTTTGAAGATCTGTATATGTATATGGTAAAGAATATGCAAAATACACAATATCATTTCTGAATTGAAATGTATAAGTAAATGATAATGTGTAATAGCATTTACCAAGTTGAGAATTTTCTTTTAGTATTCCGTTAGGGTAGTACATTATATTTTCTCCACCTCGAAACCATCCTGTACTTAGAGATTCTGATGATTTTTTGGAGTAGATTAAAACTTTCATCCCGTGGTTGAAAAGTGAGTCAGACTTAGCGAAATTTAGTATGTTGAATTTTATTGTGCTGTTGAATTTCATGTTTTGGACGCTGAAAAAAAACCATTGTGTGTGTCCTCGGGAATTTATGTCTGTTTGTAACAGTAAATTATATTCATTATCAGCTACTTTTGACGCCATAGCCAAATTGCCACATTCAAACCTAGACTCAAATAGCAAAGTGCATTCCCCAGGCTCTAGTTCATAGTAATTACTTAAAACATTAACAAGTAAAGTATTCTCATAAACNAATAGCAAAGTGCATTCCCCAGGCTCTAGTTCATAGTAATTACTTAAAACATTAACAAGTAAAGTATTCTCATAAACTCTTTCATCTTTTTTTTCTCTAGCTCTTCTTTTCAGCATAAGTTTTTTCAAATTGCAAGTATTCAAATTAAATCCTTCTTTATTCAGTTGTTCTGCACGTAAATAAACAGTCTTCCCTTGTGAAAAAACAGATCGAAAACTAGATTCAGCGCCATATCTTGATGGAAATGTAGATTTATCAACACCAGGCCCAGTTTGATAAAGTTCTTCTTTGACCAATAACTTCGGGAGGACTAAAAAAGGTATATTTTGGCTTTGGAACATTGGTTCTGAGGGCCTAAAAGACTTTGCCATTAAAGGTATTGGTGGAGGGAGCATATCACGAAAATCTTCTATATCTTCTTGGAGCTTTAGCTCAGTTTCCCCTAGGTCTTCAGATGAATCTCCTTCAGAATATGCTACAGAGTGCTGTATTTGGTCAATTTCGTTATCTGAGTTCATGATGATTTTAAATCAAGAATTCTAATAAATATGGATGAAAATACAAGTATCCAGAGTAGGATTTCTGCATTGGAATTACATTTAGAAGAAGTTAGAAACAGGTCGAGGAATATTCCTAGTCAAGATAGTTCATATACTTCTGAGGAACCTGAAAGTTTTTCAGAAAAGGAATTTGAGCAAAGGACAAGGAATGTGGAACCAGGTAGAAATGGGAATGAAAGCTATTGTTCGATAAAACCTGAAAAAGATAATATGACCCAACAGGTATATCGGGCTAATGAACCTATACCTAATTATTATCCGGTATACCATCCACAGCAAGATTTCCGTCAGCAGGCTGATTATTTGCATTATCAACTTAATCAGAATCAACAGATTTATTTGAGTAATGAAAAAAAGTTAAAAGAAGATAATGCGAGGATTAAAGAAGAATTGATTAGGACTAAAGAAGAATGTAAAAGACTTAAAGAAAACATTTCACGTTTAGAAGAAGAATGTGCATTAAAAAACAAAGAATCTGAAGAACAGTGCGAAAAAAAGTGGAAAGATGCTGTAGATAAAGCTGAGAAAAACTATAAAAATTTAGAAGCTGAGAAAAGGGTACTTGAAAACAAATGTTACCAAATGGAGAATAAGTTTAGTAAGATACAAAATGATAAAACGAAAAAACCTGTGTTTGATAAATATGAGGATACAACAAAAGAAGAGGCACATAAACTAGAAATCAAACGTTATAACGAAAAACTTCAAGCCTTAGAAAACAAAATCAGCAGTGACCGAACCATAATCGAGAACCTAAAAAAAGACCTTTCAAAAGCTGATGACAAAATCGCTAACCTAGAAAGCTCAAATATCGAAACCAGAAACAATTACTCACAAATCAATAAAAAACTAAGTATTGAAAATGATTATCTAAAAAAACACATTCTAGGTCTAACAAAGCCAAATGAAATGAAAGACTCAGACGAAATAAACAAACTTAAACTCAATTTAATCCAAAAAAATAAAGAAATCGAAAGCTTAAGAAAAAGCCTTGAAAAATCAGTAGATGAAGAGCAACCATTACCAATAGAAATAAAAGTTTCTAAAAGAAAAAGTGTTCCATCATCATCAGAAAAATTAGCCAGTATCAAAAAACGTCAACATAAATCCCCAGTAAAAGAAGAATATGATAGTATTCAAGAAATAAATGAATCTGATGAACAGGTTGAAGATTTTAATGATTATTCATATCCACTTATAAATAGAAATCAAAGCTATTCTCCATCTCATCCACGTTCTTATAGGGCACAAGAACCACTTGTTAAAGAACCTCCATCATTACAGAATCAACTTGTTAATTTGCAAATCGAAAAGCAGAAACTAGAAAATGAGTATATAAAATTACCTGAGTTTTCAAGGAACTTAGCATCAAAAATACGTAAGGTTGAAGTTGAAAATGAACTTGAAAATGTGACGAAGACTATTAACAGTGTGAAGTCTAAGCTTAGATCTCTTAATTTAATATAATTAACATGAAAAGTAGATGTTAGATTATATTAATATTGTTAAGAATAATAATTCTTGTTAAGATTTTTTTTTTTTCATGATTTGTATGTTTTTTTTAACTTTTTATTATAGGAATTATTATTGGAGGCTTATTTTTTTTTATTGCATAATCTACTTATTATTAATCATCAAAAATTGCCGGGCTAATATCTCCACGTTTGGAGTTTAAAAGGGACAATTTATTTACTTTCTGATTTGAATGAAGTGGGGAATTTAAAAGCTGTAACTGGATAGCTTTATTAGACATCAAAGTTTCTACATTACTATAATTCCTTTTTCTATCAGCAATCCTTCTAACTGTTGATGCATCTGAGTTGTCTTGAAGTTCAATATACATGTTCATCCAATGAGCGATTTGATGATTTAGTTTATTAATTTCTTGTTGTTTCCTAATCAATTCGATATTGCAGTTTTCTTTGAATTCTTCCAAGTACTTTTTCCATCT
Organism: Stentor coeruleus; assembly: GCA_001970955.1. Lineage (NCBI taxonomy): Eukaryota > Ciliophora > Heterotrichea > Heterotrichida > Stentoridae > Stentor > Stentor coeruleus. Next base: position 14,453 of record MPUH01000469.1, read on the forward strand.
TAATTTATCTTTATTGTATATGTCCATATGCTGACTTTGGAAATTAGAATACAACGATTTGAATGTATTTCTTTCATTACGGGCAAGTTCAAGTTCCTGTTTTAAATTATGGTTATAAAGTACTTGTAATTGAAACCCAGACTCAACTGACTTGAACTTCATATTTTTTTCATTTGAATTCACCATAGTACTTTGTCTTCTAAACATTGGAGCATATCCTTCCCCATGAACTATTGTACTCATTCTCCTAAACCCCCCTTCTCTTATTTCAACAGATGCTCCTCTTATTGGCCGAGCTATTTTTGCTTTCCTACTTTCAGTAATAGTATCAATATTATGTGTTTCTTCATATTTACTTATAAGTCTTATCAGTTTATCATAACTTTCTTGCAATTTATTCAATGTGCATTCATAAAGCTTAATTTTACTTTCTTGAAACTTAATCAATTTAGCTTTTAAATTGAATTTTTCAGTTAATAGATTTCCTCTAAGTTTTAAATCAGTATAACTTCTAAAAAGTTCACAGTTTAAAATCCCTGAGTTGATTATTTGTTTTTTTAGTTCAAATATTATAATATCTTGGTTCATTTGTGATGATTCTTCTAAAGCTAAGGATATTTCTTGTGCATAACAATCTTGGGCTATAAGCATTTCAGGATCTGTTGTGATTCCAATAAGAGATTCATTTAAATCTTCTTGTATAGAAAGTGATGCTTCTTGAGTGTAAACTGGTAAGGATATGTTTTTTTCAGATATTGTGTCTATGTATTCCCATTCTGTTATGTTTTCTCCATTTTTCATTTTCTCGAATATTTTGTTGAATTTTATGTTGATTGTTTTTATATGCGTTTTGAGCATTTCGACCTGTTTTTTTAGGCTTATGTTTTCTTCAGCAAGGTAATCGTGTTTGCTATTTTTTTCATTTAATTCTAATACAATTCTGTTATAGTTGTCAAAACATTCCACATATTTTTTCTCGCTCAAAATCCTTTTCTTCGATTCTTGGCTTATTTTATTGGTTAAATCATCAACCTTAGTTTTCAAATCTTCATTTTCCGACTTTACCTTTACATATTCTTCATTATTAATACTAGTTGTATTATTCACTAACTCATCAAGTCCAATATCAGAAACAAGAGAACAATGATCAAAAACATCCTCTACAGTCATTTCAGGAGCATTTAATCCTTTAGAATGTCTATCAGTCAAAGTTGATGCACGATTATGATTTGGGTCTCTAACATAAACTTTATTTTTCCAATACTCACATTCTTCTTTAGCTTTTGCTAATTGAACTTTAAGCTCTTCAATCATTTTAATATACTCTTCAGCGGATTTTTTTATATTAACATGAACTTTATTCTTAATAGTTTTAGCTCTCTGGGCAAATTTCAATGTATTCAATGTATCTTCAGCATTTCTTGGATGAGGTGAACAGCATATTAATAAAGATGTTTTATAATTCCCCCCTAAAGACTCTTGTAATAACCTTGTTAGTTTTGAATCTCTATAAGGAATATGTTCAGCACTACTTGTTAAAGATTTTATAACGTTACCTAATGCGCTTAATGATAAGTTAATTTTCTTAGCTTCTTCTAGTTTGTTACCAGTAACCCCAGTTTGGTTAATTTTTTCACTACCAGCAAGATCGACTAGATTTAGAATTCCTCTTTTTTCAGAGTCATTAGGAAGTTTTTGTTTGACTTCTAATATAAATAACTGGTGGCTTCTAGAGCTTGCGTTATTCATTTTTGTTGAAGCTACTGTACGGTTGCGCTCACCCATAGCAAGAACATCAAGCATCTCTTCTTCATTTACAACATAAATTTCTGTTAACCCATCAACATAAATACCTCTTTGTTTGCTCTCTTTGATTTTTAAATCAGATGTAAAACCACACAAGTCCTTGAGTTTTTCTTTGTATATTTCAAGCATTGAGCATTTTAACGTAAATTCAGCCTCTGAGCCAGCTTTTTCTACTGATTCAAATATCAATTTGATTGCCCTTGGGATAATACCTTGAGACTGAGTATCGTATATATCAAAACCCATCATACTAAAACTTTTACCTGATCCTGTTTGACCATAAGCTAAAACTGTCCCGTTATAACCTGTTAAAACATCATCAATAATTGGTTTTCCTATAAAATCAAAAATTTCATGCTGTTGTGCAGACATTGAAAACACTTTATCAAATGTAAACTTATCTCCTGAAGAAGCTATAACTGTATCACTTGTAGGGAATGTGTACATCTGTTCAGGTGATCCCCCAAGTTCTAATTCAATATCAATCATTGGTCTAAATCGGCATATAACTTTAACATTGCTCCCTGCATCTATAGATGATTTCTTCATTTATATATTATAAATTTAAATATATGAGGTTGTTATAATATGAAATTGTTCAATTATAGGTTGAATATGTTGAGATATATTAAAGAAGGGTTATAACATTTTATTGAATTTTATTGTTAAGAGAATAATGGATTATGTTTAAATATAGAGACATGGTATATAATGTTTTATATATAAGATTGAGATTTTTTTTATATTATATGCTTGGATAATAAAAGATTTTTTATATAGAAAAGGGGATTATGTNTGCTTGGATAATAAAAGATTTTTTATATAGAAAAGGGGATTATGTTAGAGCATTTTATGGGAATGATTTTGAAGTGGAGATGTTATTGGAAATATGAGGATTTTGTGGAGAATTAGGCTTTTTTAGTGATTTTTTTATGTAAATTTTGGTTTAAAGTGTCAGAAAATTAGGCTGATTTTTTAGGATAAAGTTTTGATTGTAGAATTGAATGGAAAGTTTGGATAAATATAGGATTTTTATGAAAAGTATGGATTGTTTATGATGATCTAGGAGAAAATGGACTTTTTTTTGAGTAAGGCTTATGTGGTTGTTTAATAAAAGTGTTAGATGATATTTTTAGTTATAATTAATAATAAAGTTTATGAATAATTTAGATAATAAATTGGTTTTGGAATCATTTTTATTACTGATAGTATAGTTTTATTATTCATTCAGTGTTATAACTAATGTAAATATAACATGGAAAAAAAAGAAACAACCTTGCCTTATATTAAAAGTCCAAATTCATCAACTCCTCCTAGTTCCTTGTATTTTATACGATATCGTAACAATATTATGACTAGAATCATGGTAGAACCTATTTATCGCAATTCATCTAATAACTCTAAAAGCAAGAGACTCATAGAATACAAATTCTCATCCCTCACACCTATCAAAAGGCCAGGAAAAAAGAAAATCAATGAAGATTTCACTTTCAAAGATAAAGAATTGCAACAAAAATACGATAATCTCATGAAAGCTCTTAAAGTTTACTAATCCGAAAACAGATCACTTCTTTAATACTTAATAAAACTCAATAAACCAATAAATCTTATATATAAATCCTCCAACCTAATTTTTTAGATTTTGCTTAAGTTTAATATATTTTCAGCTCCAAACTTAGCCTATTTTTTAAACTTTATCATAAATTTTTATATTTTTTGAAAAAATAAGGATTATATTCATGTAATATTACTAATGATTCTTCAAATATTATATAAAAAAAGACTAAAACTTTAATACTAATAGTATCAAAACTTGAAATTTAATAATGTATTATATTTTTTTCCCCATTTTCCAGGATAATAATTTTTAAGTAAGACTCTTCGGATTATAATTGTAACTATAATTCTTGTAGAAAATACTAAAACTAGAAGGGAAAATATATCTTTTGTTTTTCGGGATAACAAAAAAAGGAAGGTAAATGACTAGTTTTATTCAAAAATAATACCTTTGATTGATGTTAGGAATATATACTTGATTTTATACAAATACTACGATTGATATGCATATCATAGGATTAAATATTGAAAAGACTTGTGGATTATTATTGAANTATACAAATACTACGATTGATATGCATATCATAGGATTAAATATTGAAAAGACTTGTGGATTATTATTGAAATCACTTAACAGAACATGATTTTTTTCAAAGTTGCATATGCAATCATAGGATTTAATAGTGACCAAAGCATTTTGATCATTATAAACCCTAATCACTGGAATAACGATTTTATTTAACAAATCATCCAATAAGCATAAATCCGTCATTTTGCATACTGCATTCAATTATAATTTGAGTTTTATCATGGATTAAAAATATTGTTTATCAAGAATTTTCCTATCACCAAACATCATACATTCAAACTATTAATAACCTTAAAATAATCTAAAATTTTTACTATTTAATCTATAATCATTATCACAAACTACAATCACTCGTCAAATTTAACTAAAACCTACACCTAATCAAATCAAAATTAAAAAATTAAAAAATACCTTCTCATTCATTCATACAAAAAATCATCAGCCAAACACCCCACAACATTCTATTCCAAATCATATCCAAATTAATAAAAACTCTCTTTGTTTACTAAAAAAAAAAATCATAAATTATCTTAATAATCTTAGATTATTACCTCACTCTATCTAAGCTGAAAATGTAACAAAGACAACAATGATAGTGATATCATCAACTGTTGGCTCATTTCTATTCCATCGATCAGAAGCAATTTTGCTAAGTTCATTAACTGCGCCTTGAGGGTTTCCCCAATACTTAGCAGCTAAAAACACAGCTTCTTCATTAGTGACGAATTCCCAAAGTCCATCTGTTGCAAGGATAATAATCTGATTACAAGGCTGAAGTGAAGTATATGAAATTTCAGGTTCAGCAATAATCCCTGCACAATTTCCTATCGAATCGCCCATAGAACGAGTCATAGCAAGACCTGGAAGTCTTTCTCCAGAAATCCAAACTCGTTCAGGACCAACATAATTCCCTCTATAGTCTTTAATTTTCTCAATAATCCCCCCAGAATTCTCAATTCTCTGTCTTTCAGCCAAGTTTTCAGGCTTGTGATCTTTTGATAATGCTGTAACTTTCCATTCATCTTTAGTTTGCACACCAATAACTGCTCTTGAATCTCCAACATTAGCACATACACATGCTTCTTTATCGATCATAATAAAAGCTGATGTTGAACCTGAAAAAACACAGTCAAAAGTTTTCTGGGCTAATAATTCGTTATGGGTCTGTAAAAAACTTGATCTGATTGAAAATCTGAGCTGCGGCAAGTCTTCTTTATTTGAAAAACCTCGGAAAGCTTCTCCATTGGGATTCCGTTTTTGCAAGTTTCTTTGCAAAGTTTTGGGTAAATTTTCAGAAATAAATGATGAGACTAGATGACCTGAGTTTCCATGGCCATCCATTACCCCGAATAAATAGGTGCTCTTATCGATGAAATCTTGAACTTCAGCGTAAGAATCTTGATTAATTTTTTTCTTATTCCCGCTAGTTAATCCAGGAATACTTACAGAACTCCACTTTATAGAAAAAGACTTTTCATGAAGATTCGGTAAGCTTTTATAGATTCTAAGACGGTCTTCAAAGGGTTCTTGAATTTTTTTTGACTTTCCTCTGAATGTTGAGATTCTCATGAGTTTTTTCTGTTTTTCCGAGTTCTGCAACTCTAACACAGGCAAAGTTATCTGGCTCCTTAATAAAGACTGTGGTGTAGAGCGAACCTTCTCTGGAGTTCTTTGTCTCTGTTGTGGTGTCAGAAGAGCCTTAGCAGTAAATTGCCCTGAAGACTTGGGCGGAAGTATATTTATGCTATATTTATGCTCTAAAGATGAAGCCTTTTGCAAATTCGGCAAGAAATTCCGACTTGGACTTTTTTCTGACAGGAGTAAAGTTGAATTTTTTTCCATTTATATGAACTTTTGTCCACATTAGCAACAGATTAAATACTTAGCATAAGAACAAAAAATCATTTCGAGGGAAAATGGGAATTTTGAACTTATGTGGCCAAAAATTACAGTCATAAAATCGAAGGTCTTCTAATAAAACTCAACATAAAAAGATATTCTATTAACCAAATGTCTTCAAAACACATTCAATTATGTTTAAAGTTGTAAAGTTCACGATCTTCTGATGATTTTTCATTAGGGTGAAAAATTGTCAGAAAAATTGAAGGGTTTGAATTTTTTGATATAGGATTTGATGGTATCTTTATTTGTTTGAGTTTTAGAAGAAGTGACTGGATAATTTTTTGGGGTTTGTTAGGTTGATGTAGGAGGTTATTTCCATAATATGTAAATTTAGTATGTAAGATATGGGAATATGCTTATGGTGCATGATTTTTTGATATGGGAATTTGTTTTAGAAGGGAAAAAATTGTTTATGAGGTCTGTGTGGACTTTTTAGGATTGGAAATTTAATGTTGACTTTTAGAGTTTTTAGGGGTTGTTGGTTGAAAATAAGAATTATGGTTAGGATGGTTTGTTTTAGGCTAGTTTTTGTGTATATTAAGAGAAATTTTTTGTGCTTTTGGGATAAATAGGAGACCTTTAATAAGGAAAATGAAGTTTGGATATCAAGATTAAGAAAGAATATGGTATGCTTGGTTTTATGTATATAGGTGTATAATATTAGTATTTTAATATATAAAATCATCCTATTCTTATTGTTTTGCATAGGCTATGCTTTATGATGATATTAATGATTAAAATTCTACCTATATGTGTATTTTTATATAAGCAGCAAACCCAAAATCATTTGATTATGTAAGATATATTATAATAAATCAAATATTTGTATAGTATTTTATGTCAGAACCAAATATTAAATCTTTTTATTATGATTTTTATGTTAGAAACCTAATCATAAGTATTTTATTTTGTTTGATGCTTTACGTTAAATTGGTTTTGATACCCTTTTCTATTCCTAGTGAAACAAATATATTTTTAACAATGAATATATCATAAGTAATAACTATTATATACATAATTATTCTTTTTATCATTATTATAATTTTTACCAATAATACCTTGGTATTTTTAAAATCAAACTAATAGATTTATTATCTAAATTACTAACAAATATAATTAGTCTATAAAGAGTTGAAAAAAAATAACTCTAATATATGTAAAACTGAAATTATAAATGCTTTTAATATTTACTACTTTGATTTGGCTTTAAATATACACTGTCAATTATTAAAATCATATCAGTAACCCTAAAGATTCTCCCATACATAACAAAAAACAATATATAATCTTTTAAAATATCACATCTTTGTATTCATTTTCTTGCAATATACCAAAATTGCATATTCCCAGCATATTATAATGAGAAAATATTTTCCTGATGACACAGATAAAATATACAAATTTCTCTTATATTGAATTAAACAAACAGCATTTTCATAACCCAATTTTCAATCCACTATCTTTTATGATTATTTAATATTTCTATATATATAAAATATCACAAATTTGTGTATTTTTTTAGTCTTCATCATTCCCTAAATAAAATTTACCTTTTTCCTCACTTATTTTATATCCTAACACTATTTATTTTCTTCAATAATCACAATCTAACTTATAAAACTCAAATTTTATAATTTCTCATATTCTCAAGTAAAAATATGTGATGAAACTTCACCATAGTGTTTATTGTATAAAAATATTTCTAGTAAAAGAAAAAAATATAATATAAAGAATCCTTCAAGCAATTTTGGATATAGAATATTTAACCAAATATTTCTCAACATTCTTAATTATTGTAGTTAAAGCTATAAGACATAGTTATAATAATCTTAAACAAGATGCAAATTGAATTTGATAAAACGATTCTTGAACGATACTATATAAAAGATGAAGTTGGGACCGGGAGTTTTGGTAAAGTCTATAAGCTTCAACATCTAAGCAAAAATAAAAGTTTCGCTCTGAAAGTTGACATTCGACAAAAAGGAAGTGTCTTACTTGAGGCCAAAATTTTAGCAGATCTTCAAGGAGGATTGGGTATTCCAAAGCTATATAAATATGGTTCAACCGATCAGTTCTCATATATGATAGTTGAACTCTTAGGACCAACTCTTAACAAACTATTAAAACAGTGTAAGGGTAAGTTTTCCCTTGCAACAGTCGTATCAATAATGCTACAGCTAATAACTCGAATTGAATACGTGCATAAAAAAGGTTACTTACACAGAGACTTAAAACCTCATCAAGTTCTGGTAGGAAGAAACCCTAAAATGATTTATCTCACAGATTTCGGTCTAGCTCGAAAATTTGAAGTCAACAACTATCATATTTCTTTTCAAAACTCATGCCCTAGAGTAGGCAATGCAACCTTTTCATCTCTTAATAATCACAGCGGCGTACGACAATCTCGTAGAGATGACTTAGAAAGTATAGCTTATATGGCTCTTTATTTCCTTAAAGGTCATCTTCCTTGGCAATCAATACAAAAACTCAGTTCAAACACTAAGTGGCAGAATATTTTTCAAATAAAAAGCCATATAAACATAGAAGATCTATGTGTCGGGTCTCCAAAAGAGTTCAGCATCCTTCTAAAATACTGTAGGAATTTAAAATTCGAAGAAAAGCCTGACTATAATTATATACAATCTTTATTTCTTCAAATCCAACAAAGGGAAAATTTATATGAATCATTTTATGATTGGATTGAAGATGAGAAGTCTTTAAGATCTCCAACAACAATATGTGAGTTTTCACAGAGTTTAAGTATTTCAAATAATATTCCTAGATGCTCAACAATAAATGTAGAGAATATTGCTGGAGTTGGGATAAAAGATGAGATTAAAGAAGTTATTAATGAAAAAAGAAGGAAAAAAAGTAGAGCGAAAACACAAGCTCAGTCTATAATGAAAAAAAATAGAATGAGACATACGCTTAATATTGAAGCTGTTGAACAAGGGGATAATCAATTAAGTTCGAAAAATTGGTTTGATGAATCGACTTATAATAGTTTGGATGTGACACCGAAAAATATATACCCGGAGATTAGGAATAGGAAAGCGTGGTTTGGTGCAGTTAAAGTTAAGAAGGATGAGGATAGATGCAAAGTGTTTTAATTGATAATTTTGTATAAATAATAGGTTGTGAGGGTATGATAATAAGGAATTAAAGTTTTTAAATCGAGTTTGATAAGGTTTTTGTAATTTTTAGGTTGAGAATGAGATAGTTTTATTGAAGCCTTTGTCTTGTTTTTGCTGGTTTGAGAGGCTTGTGTTATTGCGTTTGAAGATTAGTTTAATATGATGGAATGGTTTATTGAAATAAGCTTTTGGATAAAAGTTTTTTATAGGTTATTTTTGAGATTTTGATTAGTTTAAATAATAAGTTATGATGGATTTTAGATTTTGGTAAACAAGTTTAAGAATGTGGAAAACTCATAGTTTTTCATGTGATCGATGGAATTCTTAATTTTTTAGGTAATAAGCGTTTAATAAAATACTTGCTGTATAAAGATATAAAATTTAACCCTAACGAGTATTCACTAGTAAAACTTGCTGAAGTTAAGGGGTTTTTTTTGATAAAAAAAACTGAAATTGTAACTCTAGTGAGTAAATATTATAAAATCAAAACCAGATGCATTGAGATCCTTGAAGCAGAATATAAAAATCTTAAAATACTTATTTTTATTAATAAAATTTCAAAGATGACTTTTTCATAAACGACTAAAAATCTATAGCAATTGTGAATCCTAGTATAGCCCAACTATATAAGAAAGTTCATAATTATTCAAAATATTTTCTAATTATCCACAACAACCCAATATTATTATAAACAATTTCTATAAATGCAAAAATGTCAGAATTGCACAAACATCTGTGACTTCTCTTGTCACTGTAATGAAAACATTTCTTATACCTGTTACAAGCATTCATCAGAACATTTATCTCATAAAGATTTATTCTATATACCAAATTCACAATTAATCATGACGAAATTCCCTAAACTCATACAAACTTTAAATACAAAAAAACAAGAGCTTAGCGATTTAATATTAAAAGCTGAAAAAATCACTGAGAAATGCATACAAAATATTTACTCAGCTTTTGAACAGACACAGAAAATAATAAATCAAAGCATAGATGATTTGAATAATGCTATTGAAATACTAAAAAATACAAAACCTGATCAAGAATATGATTATATATCATTATATGGTTTGATATTTGAAGAAAATTATGAAATATTTGATACAAGTTTGATTATGTTTACAGATCAATATAATAAAATTGAAAAATGGGCAGGTAAATTATTTAATGTTGTGTCTTATAGTGGGAATTATTTGAAGAATTTTAAATGTATAAGAGAAGATAAAGAGTTTATAAGTAAAGAAAATAAAAGGAGATTGATTTTGAATCAAGCTAAAAGTAAAAAAGGAGCATTTAGGCATCTTTCAAATACAATTAATGTGATTAAGGATCATTCTAATAATATGAGATTATTATATCAAAATGTAAACGGAGTAAATAATCAAGATGAATTCGTTTTTACATCTAATGTTCTATCTTTATGTTGTAATAGTATTTATCAAATAAAACTAACTAATGTCAAACTCACGAATACTAACTTTAAGTCATTTATCCAATCTCTTAAGCAATACAACTCTATAGAAATATTAGAATTCAACGACACTATAATGAACATCCAACAAGTCTTAATGTTATCAGATTATCTAAAACAACCTAAAAAACTAAAATCTTTTAATATCCCAAACAACGCAATATGTGATGTTGATATTGAAATGTTATTTACATCTTTAATTGGATATAAAAGTCTAAAAAACATCGACATATCTCATAACTTCATATCAATTTTTGGTGCTACAATCTTAAGCGAAATTCTCCCACAATTCAATAATCTCCGTGAATTAAGTTTAAATAACAATAAACTTGAAGCTGAAGGTGCTATAATCCTTAGTAAAGCTTTGAAAAATTTATTTAATTTAGAAGTTTTGCTTATTAATAGAAACAAAATGATGTGTGATGGGATTACTTTTATTATAAAATCAATATGCTTTTTACCACATTTATGTATTTTGGATATGTGGGGTAATGATATTTATGATGAAGGAGGATTATTACTTGCAGAATATTTGAAGTATATGTTATGTTTGAGTAGGCTTTATATTGATTTGGTTATGGGAGAAAATATTAAGAAAATTATATCTGGTAATGCTGTAAAAATGTGCAAGATTGTTGGGAAAAACGAAACTAATAGACTTGTTATTAAGACCCCAGAGTTTGATTAATGGGAGGATTAAAGTTTTTTAGATAAAATTTTGATTTTTTTTTTAGAATAGTTTTGTTTTATATAAAAAGTTTAGGATTATGTTGAGTAGATGAAAATAAATACTAATTTTTTGTTTGTTATTAAGATTTAATTGTTTAGAAAATATTCTGAATTACCCCACAAAAAATCATTTTTTGAGTATAGTGTTATTATTATAAATCAAATTAATTTGGTATAAAAAAAATAGGAGATGATATTTATGGTGTCTAGTACTTCAGTGCCATTAATAAAACTTAAATATTTTATTATTAATAAGACTTTAAATCACAGATGGTAATACAATCATAACCAGTTATTTTACCTTAGGTAGAGAATATACGATTTTTGTGTTTTATAAAATGCTAGAGATATAATAAGAATAAATAATATGTTTAGAAAATATTCATAAACAAATCAAAGTTGAGTATTATGCTTTTGAATATAAGGTTTTAATAATCCTAATTATAAATAATGTGAAAAATATGCATATATTCAGATTTAACTAGTACTTTAGTTTTTAACTGCAATTTCACATTTGCCTATAAAAAAATTGCATTGTATTACCGGCCATTAGAATATTAACCATATTGCTTTTTGGTAAAAAAATATGCAATTGGGGATATAATTTTATATACACTTCTATGTTTAATTTATATGACATCATTTGATTATAAGTACACATTGTCTAGATATATATTCCCTTTATTATATAATTTACTATGAAAACTTCGAATATAGACAGAATTCAAAATATAATAAATTCTTAACTGATAATCCATAGAATCAAAGATGAAATAGTCCCCAAACCCTAATCCTCAAACATAAAATCTATACACTTTCCCTTTGAAACAATAAAAATCCCAACAACTATACATGAAAAAATAAAAATCTCATTAAATCTTTTTTTAATGCATTTCCAAAAGAAACATAACTTATAAATTTAAATATTAACGGTCAAAATGTTAGAAAATCAACTGACCCAAGAAAACACAACCAAACCAATCAAATCATCATCACAAATTATCTCAAGAGCACCCTTACAAAATATGTCTTATGAAAATCTTCCACAACCTATCGCAATCAGTTCTCAAAACCCACAACTTGTAAAAATTTACTCTGAAGAAATATTCGAGTTTTTAAAATCAACTGAAGAAGAAACATTAATTAAAGGAGACTATTTTTTACTTCATACAGAAATCAATCATACAAGTAGAGCTTTTTTGATTGATTGGCTTATAAACATACACTTAAAGTTTAGGTTATTACAAGAAACATTATTTATTGCAGTTAATCTTATTGATAAATATCTTTCTAAAAGGATGATAACTAAAAAACAATTACAACTTGTTGGAATTACAGCGATTTTTATAGCATCAAAATATGAAGAAATTTATCCACCTAATGCAAGAGATTTTCTTATTATCACAAATCAGGCTTATTCTAAGCAGCATTTATTGAAAATGGAAGTTGATATGTTGAAAGCTGTAGATTTTAATATAACTTTTCCCACTGCTTGGAGGTTTATGGATAAGTATTCAGATATTCTTCATAATGGATCAGGGCAATTTGCTGAGCTTCTTTTAGAATTAGGCCTTGTTGAATATGTTATGATTAAATATCGTCCATCAATACAAGCTGCAGCTGCTGTTTATCTTGCAAATTCTATGCTAAAAAAAACTTTTGTATGGAAAAATGAAGAGGATGATACTTTTAAAGAGTGCGTTAAAGAAACTTATAAAATTTTTAAGTCCTCGTTGAACCACCCACTTGTTAGTGTTAGGGATAAGTATTTGAGGAAGAAACTGGATCTTGTTATGAATGATGAGTTAAGGTATAATCAAGACTTTTAAATAGTTTAAAAGAGGATATTTGTATGTTTTTTTTTTAGGATTTGATGTTGTATTTTTGAGGTTTAGAATATAGAAAAAAAGTTTATGTTAGTTTAAAAGCATAGTAATTGCACACAATTTTGTTATTAAGAGCGATGTTTATTTTAAGGTCTTTTATTTTTCATGGTTTTCCTACTTGGGCATTCAGCAAGTGAAAGCAGTTCGGCCTTTAGCGACAAAACCATCTGTTTTTGTTTATTCCTTATGTTCTCAGATCTCCTAAAAGAGTCAACTAAATTCTGATAATCCTCTTGTAATAAGTTCAAATCTTCTGTATAATTTTTCTTAAACTGTATTTTTTTCCTAAGTTTCTCATTTTCCTGCTTAAGTAAATAATTACTTTGTCTTTCTTGTATAAGCTTAGCTTGTATTTCATTTAATAGTTTATTTGGGTTAGGTTTAGGTTTTTGAACTGGACTTTTTCTTAGGCTTGATTCTATTTTACCAATTTCCTTTTCAGCTTTGTCAATATCTTTTAAGAAACTGTCGATGTTACTTTTTGATTTATAGTGCCGCGATGATGAGTTTTTATAACTAGTTTTTTCTTCAATTGAATCGATTTGTAAAGATTTTAAACTTGATTGAATACTTGGGGAATAGATTTCTTCTAAACTCAGCATGTTTTTTTCTAAATCTAAATAAAAGTTCTTAGATTTCATAGCTGAACCTTCAGAAGTTATCATTTTTTTAATATGTATTTATAGGTTTTGTTAGGAGAAATTATGATTTATTTGTTTTGATTTATAGGTTTTTTAGGAGAAATTATGATTTATTTGTTTTGATTTATAGGTTTTTTAGGAGAAATTATGATTTATTTGTTTTGATTTATAGGTTTTTTAAGAGGATTATGAGAAAATATATAAATATTGTAAACAGAGAAAATTACATGAAAAAAATAATCAAAAAGATTTTAATTGTGTGAAATTATGATACAAGATCATTGGTACTGAAACCAAAAAAGCAAAATTGAATTTCTTTAGAAAATAAAAAACTTTTTAAACATTTCAGCAAAAATATTACAGAATAAATAAAGCATTTAAAAGTGAATATTTTTGAAGAAATGAAAGTTTTAATTATATGATGAAAATAATAGAGTGGAATCTATTGAAAGCTCAATATATAGTAGGAAAAACTAAAATTAAAAATTGTGATGCTTATAATAATATTATTCCTTAACTCAATTTTAAGATATAAAGATATAAGAGTTTTAAAGAAAGCTTTGGGGAATTTAGTATTTTAATGAAGACTTAATCATTTTTAAATAATTTCAACCCATTATAGTAGAGTTTTAGATAATCATTAATAGTTTATCATATATCATCTAAAATCATTTTATAATAAAATCATCATCTTCTAAACCTAAAATTATATCAAATCTTTTTTTATCAAATTAAAAAATTTATTACTCAAATCAAAACTTTTATCAAATCTTTTATTATCCATAATTATAATAAATTTAACTTATCGCAATGAAGCTTCAATCAAACTCATATGCCAGTCTGTATTCATCAAAATTAGAAAAAAATAAAGTGAATCCAAAAACTCAGTATGAACAAATTGCATCTATTTTTTCCAATCCTCCTAATACAAAATTAGATTTAAAATGTTTTACAATTCAAGTTAAAATTCCTTCAGCTCCGTTTGAGAAAAAAAAGTTGTTATTATCAGAAAAAAAGGTTAAAGGATCAGAGCGTGAAATAAGTGGCTATCCAACTGTTTGTGAAAGTGAAAAAGAAACAAATAATATTCCTGAAAGAATAAAAAAAATACGCTCTTCGTTTTCCACAACCGTCAACCCCTCCACTTCAAAAAAAAAGCTAGAAAAAAGACGAAACAAAAAGCATCTTCTCTCCGGGACTTTATCATCAGAGAAATATCAAAACTACCATCCTTCCTCAAAACAGCCTTGCCCCATTTTAAAAAAACAGAAAAAAACGTCGAACTCTTTACTTCCATTTTTCCAACATCAATACACTACTTCCGATACTCAAATTTCAACTTTTAACATCCAAGACGATTCAAACAGCATATTATTTGAATCCACAAATGAAAACCCATTATTTATAAAATTTTCCCATAGCAGAACTTCCTCTGATTACTCACAATCAAAATCTAATCTAAAAGACACACCCTTATCAGCAAATACAAAAAACTTAAACGAAAAACTATCAAATAACTCAGCTAAAAAAGTTACAATAATCGAGGATTTGAAAAACAAAGATATAAAAAAATCATCAAATCTTATAAAAAAGCATATAACAAAATTTTCGACACAGAGTATAAGTTTTTACGATACAAATGATGTAAAATCCTCTGACAGTGAAAATTGTCCTGAAAATAAAGACTGGATTACTTTAGAAAGTATTGTTAACCATGGTAAGACAAGTGATTTTGTCAAAATTTTCGAAAAGAATTATAATATTGTGAATGAAGCTTTTAAAAGTAAATATTTGTTAGGGCTGGTTACTAAAGATAATGCGGATAAGGAAAAAAAGATAGGAAAAATTACTGAGAGTGAGACTGATAGTACATTAGGATCTGGGAATTATAAAAGAAAGTCTTTAGGTAAAAAATCTATCCCGAAATTTAATTTGATGATGATTAAGAAGAATAAAGGGAGAAAACAAGAGATTGGGGATTTTTATGATTTAGATGAAGACTTTGATGAAGACTTTGATGATTATTTGAGTGGGTCTGAGTCTTGTTAATGATTTTAGATAATAAGTAAGAATATTTTAATAGGATTTTATGATGTTATGATAGGATTTTGTTATATTAAATTGAAATGAAGTAGGATTCGGTGGGTGGAAGAAAGGGTTTTGTTTATAGAAAGTATTTATGATAAATGTAAAACAGAAATTTCGATGATGGTTTTGAGTATTTGTAATAAATTAACTAACAAACATTAAAACTGTCTATAAACATAAATTAGTTAAACAAACAATATTACAAGATAACAACTAACATATCTAAAGTTTTAACTAAATTATCAGAACTTATATAGAAGAGTTTAAAAAAAACATATTTTTTAAGGTATATAAACATGCAACTTCCATAAAATTAGTTCCCTTATAAATTTCATCATAATATCATATATTCTCAGAAAATGCATATAAAAAGCGAAATTCTTATATAAATTATGTATTATTTCATGAAAATCGATTTCAAAAAGCCTTATTTTTCTTAATTATTTTTTAATGGAAGGACGGAATAATTTACTTCCTCCAAAACTGAGAGTAGAGAAAAGCTTGGACGCTTCCAAAATTTTAAAAAAGAAAAAAGTAGCTTCTATAGGTGCTTTTCTTACACCAAAATGCAAAAAACTTGAGGTTTCTGAAGGAGAATATAATAGAATAAATTGCAGTCCTTTGCAAACTGAGTGTTATTGGTCTGGAGATGAATCTAAAGGATCTCCATTAGGTTCGAATTTAGACATTGAATTAAAAAGCACAGTTTTCGCAAAAAACGTTCAAAAAAGCTTTCTTAACTGTATAAGAAAGAAGGAAAAATGCATATCAGAAATTAACTTACCAAAAAAAGCATCTAACAAACAAAAAACTAAAACCACAAAACTAAATGAAAAACATCCTTCATCCCCTGACTTATTCGCCACGATGTCTAAACTTCCAAAAACTGTAAAATCCATTCTAAAATCCCCTATCAACACCTCAAAAGAAGACAACAAAAAATTTGGAAAATCCCTGTCGCCACCTTCACAACCGAGTCCTCTAAAAAATCCCAAAAAAATCCCTACAGAAATCTTTACTAAAGACCACAAAAAAACCTCAAAAGTTTTTAAAAAATGCAAAACTAAACTTTCGATAATTTCACAACAAAAAAGTAAATTCTTCAATGAAAACCCTAAGAAAAAAACAAAAATTGTTAATTTTACTAATACTATAGTAGAAGAAAATGAATATATACTGAAAAGATGTAAAAATTTAAGACGATGTAGTTTAGGATATAGAAATGATGAGGAATCACTAGAAAATGAAAATGAAGAAGACAAAAATGCGTGGATTCAAATTGAGAATATCAGAAATGATGGAAAAACAAGTGAGTTTGTCAAAAATTTTGTTATGAAAATACAAAAAAACAGCATTTGTAATATGGTTAAAACTCCTGAGAAAGCGGAACAAAATGATGGGACTTTGGAATGTGTGGAGAAGGCTGTGAGTAAAAAGAATAATGTGATTATTCCTAAACTTAGATTGAATTTAGATAACACATTTGACGATTATTGCGAGAATGTTAATGATGATGCGTTTATACTTAATACATCAGAGACCCTTAATTTTTAATAAAATTATGAGATGTTATAAGTGGGGTTGAGTATTTTGATAGGGATAATAAAAGATAGGGCTTGGAAGATAATAATAAAAGATTAAGGGGTGAATAATATTTTTGCATATAAGAATAATTTTTTTTTATGTATTAAATTAACAGTGGGAATAGGCTTATTTTTTGATTGGATTATGTGATATTGATGTTTAAAGATAGGATTTTATCTTTATGAATGCTGGATGATTTTATAATTCCATATTTTCATCTCGGCAAGCAAAGCGTTATTTTTATCATATAAAACTAGCATACCTTACTCTATTATTTTACAAGCAACATCTCAGAATTTAATATTTAAGCTTTGGTATTAGGTGTTTACTATCAAAAATATAACCATTAATAAACTCTTTAATAAATAAATATCAACCAAAAAAGAATTAAATCGATTAGGATCTTAATATAATAATCAGATTAATTATTCAGATAATATATGGAAGGTCTAGGTAATTTATCTCAATCAGAAAACAAGCTATCGAAAACTATTGATGTCTCTAAATTATCACATAAACGACAAAAAAGTAAGAAAAAAAATACGACAGGTTCTAGTTTTTTGACTTCTAAATGCAAGAAACTAGAGATGTCTGTTGAGAACATGAGTCGCTTAAACTTAAGCCCTTTATATAACAAGGGAAATAGTTCTGATAATGAGTTCATTCACTTACCTACTGAAGGTTATTTTAAGTTAGATACTGACAGTTCTATGTTCGATAAATATACTCAAAGTCCTTTGCTTGTTGGTACTTCTAAACTATGCCATCGCATATCCCAACCCGGGAACTCAAAAAAACTAATAGACAAAAGGAAAAATTCTAAATCAAAATCAAGTAAACTAAAAGAAAAGCGGCCAAGTTCTCCAGATGTATCTAATCTACTACCGAAATCCCACCGACCTCAAAAAAGCCAGAATAAAATTCCGAAACTCCAAACCAAAAAGCTCCCCAAAAAAACCCCTGAAACCATAAAAAAAACTGAACCTTTAACAAAACAAACCGTATTCCAAACCTACACGCAAAATTCTTCACAGAAAAAACTTATATTTTCAACTAGCCCAAAAAACAAACTACCAACTTCACCTATAAATCTAAAAATCAACAAAGATCTTATCGGAAACTTAACGAAAACTCGTAATGATCTTTCAAATACTTTAAACTTCCATAATCAATCTTTACAAACTATAAATGAAAAACATAGGAAAAAAGTGACAATTATTGAAAACTCCCAATCATTTGATGACCCTTTAGAAAACACAATGAAAATCTCATCTTCTGATAAAAAAACATCATTAAATATGATTAGCAAAACTTTTATATGTAAAAAGTCTCAGAATTCAACACCTGAAAGTATACATGAAGGGGAAAATAATGACTGGATTAATATTGGGGAGATTAAAAATGATGGGAAAACAAGCGAGTTTGTTAAAAAATTCGCTAAAAAATTGCTTATTACAAATAAGATACTTAATAGTAAAAGCTTTGGGGATTTAAGATGGAAAAAAAGTACTTGTCAAGATAAAAAAGGGGATGATGGAAGTGAAAAAGCTTTGAAAGACCCTGAGTTTGGTATAGGGAATGTTCCTAAATTGAATATGGGAATGCTTGAGGAGTATGAGGATTGTGAAGGTGGGAATGAAGATTATGCGTTTGTCATGGATACTTCAGAAACTTTGAGTCAGGGTTTACCACATTGTGGGTGATTTAAATAAATTATGATTTAGGCTGAGAAGGATTTTAGATATTTGGTTTAATGGAGAGTTTTTGGAATGTAATTAGGGTTTTATGATATTTTTGGGAGTTTTTGATATGTGAATTTATGTTTTTTCGATAATGAAATTAGATTTTAGTATTTTTTTTAGAAATAAGAAAAATTAAAAGCACTTTTATTTAAACATTCAATATAATAATGATAATAGGTAGTTTTAATGTAAAAGTAAATCCTGTCGACTATGAAATTATAGTGAATAAAAATTAAAATCAATTCTAGCATGCCTCTAAAACATTTACATGCATATCATATTATAAATTCAGATATAATTGAATTTACAGTTTTTATTCCATCAAAGAAAATCACTAAATTAAAACTATAAAAATCAATTGTAATTTATATAATTTTTAAACATCCTAAAAAATTTTATATCTTTCAATATTCACACACATAAATTTCATAATTATTTATATATTTATCATATTCCTCATCATACCATCCTAAAATTGTTTCCTACTTAAAAAAAACCTAATAAAACCTTCTACTTTCTAAAAAACCTATGAAACCTATTAAAAATTCAATTTTTCAACCTATAAACCAATTCAACTTATCTAACTATTTTTTGATTTATCATTCCAATATACAACAAACTGAATAATAATAATAAAATTCAGCAATGCTCCCCAAGAATAATTCAACAACAAAAGTGTATCGCTTAACTCCGCAAATGTTGTGAAAATCCTCGCAATAGTTCCAGCGAGGTTCATAAAATTCGTAATAAAGCTAAGATTCCCAGTAGATCCATTATTATAATTAGCAAATATCTGTGAGATTTTAACAATACTATTCATCCCAATACCATATATAGGAACATAATTCCAAAAAAACTCTGGGAGGATATTGCCAAATAAAGGTATGAACCAAAGGAACATAAAACTATTAGAAATAGTAATAATATGTTTACGAGATACACCACCTAAAGCCCAATATAAAATGACTTGAATTATGCATTGAATTGATATAATAGCATATTCACCATATGTACTAAAAGGTTGTTGTCTATGAAGGCCATATGCTGCCATTATACTAAAACCAAGTACTTCAAAGTAGAAGGAGGTAAGTGAAATACCAGAAACACTTGAGTTTTTGTAAATCTTGAGGATTTGAGGGAATTTCAACATAAGAGATGCTCCTACTATGGAATAACCAAGGGATTTGCTTAATAAAAGACTTAAACATTGTTGGTCGATTTCATAGTTTGAGAGATTTGATATGCACTCTTCGGGGCTTAGAGCTTGGGTTAGACTTAATAGAAAGAAAACCAACATTTTTTTAATGATAGGATTTAATAGAGGATTTAGGGATTTTTTGAGGGTTTTTGCTAGCTGGTGTGATTGCGTAGAATTGGTTTTTAGGGGTTTTTTTAAGATGGGTTAGTAAATTCTTGAAATTATGGTTAGGGTTTTTAGGAAATATTGATTTATTGTGGAAGATGGATTGGATTTAGGATTGATTATGATATAATACTGAAATATAAATAACGCTAAGGGTGTCTTCAGATTTACCTACTTAGGATTGTACTTGAAAATTTTAATCCTAATTGTGTGGATAAAGATATGATACTAAGGCTTTTTACACTTTGTTATCGATGAGTTTCTTTTTTCTGCTGCCGAAATCTATGTTTAACTAGGTAAAAATATTCTCTCCATTTTTCATATCATAAAAACCCCAATAACACTAACTAAAATATATATAACTTAATTAAAAATCTCTACCTTATTGTGTATTACAAAGATTTCCCCCAACAATCTCAGCATTGTAATCCGACACAATTTCCTTAATTTCCCCAAGATCTTTTTTCAATTGCGCTACATCTAACACTAACTGCCTTGATGAACTGACAACCCTAGCTTCATCCATATCAAGTAAAATATATAATGAAATATCTTTCCCTTGTTTCAAATTTTTCAATATCGTCAACAAATGATGAACTTGTCTTGATATTTTATGAATATCTGCTGATAACAATGCTAAATCATGTAAACTATTTCCACGTCTTATAATCTCTAATTCTTGTTTCAAATTTGAGTTTTCTTGTAACAAAGAGTTCTGCATTAGTTCTAATTCTTGTAGCTGTTTTTCAAAATCTATATCTTGATTTGATGATTTTTCTCTTTTTAATAATAAGTTTTCTTGTTCGAGTTCTTTTATTCTATTGATTAATGTTTGGATTTGCTTTTCATAATTGTCAAGTTTGAGGTTTTTTGATTTTTTTTCCTCTTCGAAAAGGAGGAGGATTCTTTTGAGCTCTAAGTCATTTTTTGCTTTTTTTTCACGATCTTGTAAGCGCATTTGTTCTTGGATTTTTTTTATACCTTCATTTTTCCTTAGTACTTCTTTTTTCCAGTATTCGCTTAAGTTGTTTTCTGAATTTTGTAAATTGCTTTTGAGGTTTGAATTTTCAATTGTCAGACGCTCGATTTGTTGGTCTTTTTCTGTGATCTGAAATTTAAGTTCTTTAATTTCACTATCAAGACGAAATTTTACTTGGTTAGCTTCTAAGCATTGAACTTCTTTTATTCGAATCTGATCCTGTAAATCAGAAATTATCCCTAATGATACTTTTGGAGACCTTGGAAAAGAAAAAAGGCTTTCTCCATGTTTTTGTGGGGTTTTCTTAGAATTTTCTGTACTCAAACTCTCTAGACCTGTTGGGTTAATCATAAGCTTGTATTTGTCATCGAATTTTGAGTGCGACATGTAAAATGTTTATCTAATTAAAAATAGTATTATTGATATAAAAGATATTGAATAATAATAAGACTTGGAAAGTAGTAAAAGAATTTGGATTTTGCATTAGGAAATAAGTTTTAATATATTTACTAATAGAGAATGTCTAGTTTTCTATGTATTGGCTTTGATTAGATGCTTTTTTTATACAAAACTTGCATGTTGGCACTTTTTCTATTGTGTATCCGAATTTTCTTATAAACATTTTATTCTCAGTACAGTCACTACAGCAAATTTTACCACAGTTTCGACAGTTGATTTTAGAATTGTACCAACGAAACTGTTTGCTACAACAGAAACATTTATGAACTAATGATTTTTTTTCCCATTTTGGTAAATCTGACCATAAAGGGTTTACAACATCAAAATTCACACTGATTCTAAAATTTTCTTGAGGAAGGTCTCTTAGTGAAGAGTGCTTTTTTAATATTTTATCTTTTGAGTATAAATGGATTTCACTTTGGGTGTTGAGTTTTTTTGTTAAATAAGTGCAGATATCCCGGACAAGCATATCTTTATGTCCTTTGATTTGAANTTTTTTTAATATTTTATCTTTTGAGTATAAATGGATTTCACTTTGGGTGTTAAGTTTTTTTGTTAAATAAGTGCAGATATCCCGGACAAGCATATCTTTATGTCCTTTGATTTGAAACTTAGCTTCAGAATCTTTAGTACCACTTAAAGATACAAAAAAACTATCAACTGGTCCTACAATTGTTTTTCCTTTAACTTCTTTTATCATAGCCATATCTACATTTTTACATTCACTCACATCTATAACCTTAACATTACTTCCCATTAATAACATAACTCCTTTATTACTAACAAAAGTATTCGCCATTCTTACAACCATCAAATTTTTCATATTCTCAACCATAACCCTAACCCCTTCATCTGTAATTTTACTCCCATTAACATCTAATTCTTCTATATTTTCTAGTTTACTTAAACATTCAATAGCGAAATTCCCAATATTACAATTTTGTAATGATATATTCCTTATACCTAAAGTCCCAATATGTTTAATTTCTTCATTTGATTCAGAATCCTGATTTACTAAAGCAAAAATACTCAGGTCGTTTATATTTTTGCAATGATTTAATATAAGTTTTGATAAATAGTTTTCTGAACATGATGATCTTATAAGTTTCATAGTTTGAGTATTAGCTAAATCAGAGTCAGAAAGGTCGATTTTTATTAAATGATAGGATTTTTGACTTGGGGTTTTTAGGATTGCCAGGGTTTTTAGCTGGAGGATTGATTTTGTGAAAGTTTTACATGTGAAAAGAAGGGGTTTTAAGCTTTGGGTAGAGAGAAAAGATAGTATGTGTTGGATGAGTGGATATGGTAATGAGATAAGTGTAAGATTTTTTTTGGGTTTTGCAGATTTTTGTAGGGTCACGAATTTCTTAAACACGGTTTGGATTTTCTCAGCTGTTTTTTCCTCTTTTTTCGCGATGTCTTTAATACAGAAAAACTCGTTTATTATCTTAATCCAAGGGTGGTATTTGTGGAAATGAGAATTATGCAAAATTTCAACGATTTTTTCTAAGTAATAAGCAATTTTATCTCTTATTATAGGGATTTCCATTGTATATCCAGGAAGAGTTGGGAGTAAATCGATAATTTTTCCTGATTTATATTTGGAGTTCCAAAAAAAAGCTAGTTTTGTGTGGAAGTTCTCAAAGTCTTCAAACCTTTTTGGCAATATTGTGCTTGAATAAACAGTAAGTGCTTCTAGACCAAAAAGCACAAAAGGTCGTGAGTCAAGCATGATTTCACAATATTTTACCCTACAAGAGATTATCATTTTATAATATGTAAAAATGATGATTTGGTTTTTATAAAAATAGATTTCATTATAAACATATTAAATACAAATCAAAGTCCTCTCTTATTATATAATACCCTACCAAAATCCTATAAAAAACCCAGAAAACCAAACTTTTTTTCATATAACATATCCAAAACCAATAAAAAAACTATTACAATCAAAGCTTTTCTCCACTTATAAACATTAACCCTATCATCAATTCATATTTTTCAACATGTAAAATATCTATTTTTATCTATCATAATCCACAAGCTAAAAATCTCATATAAATATTCAATACCCTCTTTACACCCATATTCCTCATCTAATCTCTTAAAAACTTTATCCCAATCACAAAAAAAGCACTTTTTCTTATCAATTTTTTCTATAAAAATCTTCCTTCAATCCCATCTTCAGTTCTAATCAATCTTATATTCCCAAATTTTCATTCTACTAAACAGGTTTCCTCTTCTATTAAAAACCATACAAATTCCTAAGGGCCGAATAAACAATATAAAATATTTGAAAGACAAATAAATGGCGAATCTCAATCGAAGAATCCAGAAAGAAACTGAGAGACTTGTTATGGATCCAGTACCAGGAATATCAGCTTCTCCAGATCCAAACAATCCCCGTTATTTCCATATCCAAATATCAGGCCCAATCACAACTCCTTATGAAGGGGGAATTTTTGAGCTTGAACTATACTTGCCAGACGAATATCCTATGTGTCCTCCTAAAGTCCGCTTTTTGACTAAAATTTACCATCCAAATGTTGATAGACTTGGGAGAATCTGCTTAGACATTCTCAAAGATAAATGGTCTCCAGCATTACAAATAAGATCTGTTTTGCTTAGTATTCAAGCACTTATGAGTGCGCCTAACCCAGATGACCCATTGGATCCTGCTATTGCCAGACATTGGAAAGAAGATGAAAACGGAGCTAATAGAACTGCAAGAGAATGGTGTCTTGCCTATGCCTGCAATTAAATTAGTTCATAAATATAGGTTTCTTTTAAGATTTTTTTTTATAGAGTGATTTAATGAAATTGCTGATTTTTTGTAGTGTTTTAGAGATTTTGTTTGGGATTTTTATTGAGTTGAATGATTTTGGTAAGTGTTTTGATTAAGAAAATACAATGGTTAATTGAAAAATAAAGGATTTTAGGTATGAAGATTGAAGAATTTATTGTTTAAGGTATTAGAATTTAGGTGCTGATGATTTTGATATATATTTTTTATTGGCAAAAGTGAAACTTTTTAATGGATGGCCTTAAAAATTGTAAAAATTCGCAAAAAGGACTTCTTAAATAAATCACTTTATAATTTTTTAAGATTACTTAGCAGGTTAATTCTCCTCAGACTATAATTCCTCAGTACAGTTTTCTTTTTAATATACACAAGTAGGATTGGTATTTTAATAGTCCCTTCTAAAATATCTACAATATACTTAAATCCACCTTTCTTAATTGTCTTATCAATCTTCTTAATTTCCTCTAAATACCTATTATTCTCTTGATCAAAATACCAAAACTTATCAATAAATTTTCTATATACCCATAATTTCTATGATTTTCTTCTAGTTTCTATAGTTCTTAACAACGAAAATCGATTTTCTTTAATATTAATTTTTGGGTAAAAAGTTCTTACCTCTTCTTGTTTTTGGAAGCAGTGAGAATAAAACAACTTTTCTAGCATATGATTGGGCTTTATACGATTTTGATACTTTTGATGTAAAAATTTCATCAACTCTTTTATCTGTAAGCTGAGATATGTCTGCCACATCTTTTAAAAACAAAGGAGTTAGGGATTATACTCATATCACAGAAAATATTATATTAAATATATTATTCATAGTATTTATAACAAATATAGTATGCTATATAGTTTATTTTTGTTTTTATATGATATGATATTTTACTTCTTTTAAAAAACAAGATCATAATTATATGAGAAATATTTGTTTGTTTTATTTATATGATTTAATATTGATTATATAAAAATTTCACACTGATTTTATATAGTTTATGTTGAATTTCTAGATAATTTATATGTTGATTAGAGACTGGAGAATAATTTATATAATTTTTACTAATTAGTTTTACTGATAATGAGCTAAACATAGTTTTGGCTATGGATCGATATTTAATTACCTCGGGGCTGTTTTGACTTGGGCAAAGTGAACAACAGAGCCATACAAGAAGAATTATCGAGAATTTTGAAAGCAAATTATTACCTGATGCTAAAATTGTCTAAAAAAGTTATCTAAAGCCAAAATTTCCTAAATATTCTCTCCGAAAAAATATTTACCTTCCATATCATTTTTACCCTAAAAAAGGTCTAAAGCAAAAAAGCTAATTACCAAGTCATAAACATCCAATTTTATAGACTCAAGAAGTAAATCATTTATAATAGAAATCACTAGTACATCAAAAATTACTATACATCATTATAGAGTAAATCACTCAGAAAATTAATGTTAAAATTATGTCTTAAAATCAAATTGCCTGTATCATTATTTAAATCCAATTTTGTATTAAATATCAAAACTTAAATTGAATAGGTTAATGACAATTTTGTATTAAATATCAAAACTTAAATTGAATAGGTTAATGAACTTTGTCAAAAAAACTTCAATCAAATAAGTTCTGAGATTTCGACATCAAATAAGAGATATTACTAAATACTTCAAGGAAAAATTCTCATTCTCAATTTGAAAATCAAAAAAATCAATTATTCTAAAGTAAAAATTAAAATAAAGCCTTGCAATTTCCATCAACTAGTTAAAATCTTCCTAGCTAAATAAATCACTAAACAAGAAAATTTCCTAAATACAACATAAACTTAAAATCTCATTTTCTATTTTGATTTTTATATATTCTAATAGGATATAATAACATGGATTTTTAGTTATTTTTATGGAAATAACTGATAGGCTATATAAGATTAGAATTCTTGTATTGAAGCTAATGGGGTAGTACTTTTAATTATGTAAAGAAGATGTTTGAATGAATCTTTGATGGTATAAGGAGTTAATCCTTATTTTTTCAAATGATATTGAATATGATTTTAAGAGTTTTAGGGAGTTGATGCATTCAACTTATATTTTTCATTTTTTATGGATATATTTAATAGTTTTTACCTTAGTAAAAGCATTGAAATTCTTATTATCTAATACTTTTTTCAAACTCTTTTACAATTCTTGGTTAATTTATTATAAGAAACGACTAGGGAAAGCATGTTATAATATGGAATCAGATCCTCTTATAAAGGGCTATTTCTCATCAGTAAAAGACTCAATAGTATCTTTACACTATACTCCTGGAGAATTTTACCTGACAATGGCTATGGAATTTTTCCTGAAATGCTCTTTCAATTTTGCGGGCTACCTCCTATCTATTTTCTATATAGAAGTAATGGGAGGATTAGTTGATTATCTTGGAGTCAAACATTCCTATATAATTACTTCAATAACTGGTCTTATTATTTTCACAACTATAGTGCTTATTGAAAACCTTATTGTTCATGCCACTTTGATTATTACAGGCTTTGCTGTTATTGCTATGTTGACTTTTACTAGTGTTAGAAAAGCTATTATATTATCAACTGATCTCTCGAATCGATCACAAGGGTTTTCTATGTTTAATGTGGTTCTTTATATATCGACAATTATGTTCGGTTTGTTTTCTGAGTTGCTGTTTTATTTACAAGGTGTCACTATGGATGCTTTTAAATCCTTTTTTTACTTATTCATTGGTTTTTATGCTATATCACTTTTTCTAGGAATTTTTGTCTCGAAGCTCACTAGAAATTGGACTGATGAAAAAAAAATTTACGAGAAAGGCCCACTTGAAATAATGAGGGAAGTTATTAATGAGAAAAGGTTTTGGAGATTATCAGCTGTTCTTTCAGTATCAGCTATTCCTATTGGCACTTTATATCAATCTGGTTTCGCTTTACCTATATACATGGAGCGAGAAATAGGTGACACCTCTAATTATGGGATAATTATCGCTGTTTTTGCTTTGCTTATTATTATTTTGAGTCCTATTTTAACACCATTAGTAGAATATTTCACTATCTATGAGTGTCTCATAATAGGAACTGTGATTTTAGGTATAGCTCCTCTAGTCTTCATCTTTGGAGCTAGTTATTACACGATTATGGCTTACGTAATCATAACAGCAATAGGAGGAACTATTTTCGAATGTAGAGTTGTCGATTATAGTGGTTATGCAGGATATCCAGGACGAGAAGGGATATTTTTTTCTTTAATCGCATATACATATTCATTTGGGTATATAGTCACAGGGATTGTTGGGGGTATTTTCCTAGAAAAATACTGTCCTGAAGAAGGAGACAAAGCTTGCTGGGCAATGTGGTATTGGATTGCAGGTGTTGATGCTATTGGAGCTTTGCTTTTTATAGTATTTAGAAAATATCTTGAACAGCCAATGAATCCACATGAGCCTGATCCGTATATTTTCTCATCTCATATGCATTAATCTTTTAATTAGTTACTAAATCTTCATATTTTTAGGTTAAATTTTGATTTTTATGTATTTTTTCTAAATTTTAGAGTATTTAGCTTAAAAAAATCTTTAATAATAGTCAGTTTTATGCTATTTATTAATTCCTACTTCGATACTAAGTCTATTATTTTCTCTAGTTTTTCTTCAAATCCTTGCATTTTCGTCTCTAAGTTTTCTAATCTTTTATCCACACTACTGATTTTTTCTTTAACAAACTTATGATTTTTATTGTTCTTTTCTTCAATCACAACAAGTTTTTGTTTTATATTTTTTTCATTATCTTTCATTTTACTAATAAAATTGTTTTCTGTATTACTAATCTTTGTTATAAATGTATCTTCAAGTTTCCCTGTTGCTTTATCAACATAATTAAATATATCAAGTAATTTTCCTTGCCATGCTTCATCTTTATCATTATAAGCATTAACACATAAATGCATATAACTTTTATTAGATTTTTTAGCGAATAAAGAAAAAATCTGAGTTATTTCGAGTATCGCTTCAATCATTTGCCTATAATCATAATATATAGATAAAAGTTGATATTCATCATAAGCATCACTTAATACAGAAATTATCATATTGAGCATTAAAACAACATTAAAAACTAATGCAAAAATATATGTCACATATTTTAAATCGAAATCCAAAGATTGCATATCGTCAATACCAAAAGCTAAACCAAAAGGTCCAACCCAAGCTGATCTAAAGTTTATATCATTATTTCCTGTTGCTATAATACTCATAATTCCAAAACCAATTGTAGTATAACCAAATATAACAAGAAATGATTGTATACTCCATAAAGATTTAAATATCAGAATTACATAATATCTTGTCACTGCGGAAACTCTAAAGCCAGTTATGCAGCTGACAAAATTGAATCCTGTTACAATCCAGTTGAAAAGTAAGAAGTTTATAGAAAAAATTATTCCTAGGGTCCATAGGCTTGTTATAATAATCCTTGCTGAGTCTAATAAGTTCCAAGAATCATTGAAATATTTTTTACCATCTTGTAACAGCTGTACTACTTCCATAAAAACTAAAATCCAGTTTGCTACTACAAAAGACAGCAAGTAAAACATTGAGTTGAAGTCAGTAAGTAGTAAGCATAAAAACATTAAATTGATAAGCATGACTAATGCATGAAAGTAAATCCACCATTTCCATTCTTGCCACTTATAATTGATATAAGTTTGAATGATTTGAGTCTTAAATATCTCTTTATTTGTACACGAAAGTAAAGCTCTTAACAACTTGACCATTTCACCTGAACTATGATAAGAAGGTAAAGGGAAAAGTGATACCTTAAGTTTAAGTGGTTCTTCCTCCTCATTTGTCTCTGTAAAATCAATAAAATCATTAAAAGAAGCTATAGGCATATCAAAAAATTTAGTCCTTTGTACAACACATCCAAACGCAATATCTGTATACTGATTATCAAGTGCTGCATATAAAAACAAATGAAGGTTTTCAGATGAACTTTGAATAATTTCTATAATATCATTTCTAATAGCATGGAAACTTGAAATATATAAAAATTTGTCTGTATTTTCAGAAAGACTATATAAATATTCTATCATAAGATCAGTGATTTTTTGATGCTTTTTTGCTGTCGAGTAAAAAAGAGGAGATTTTCCAAAACTATCTAATGAGAAAATTATGGTTTTTGTTTTTAGCAAAGATTCGATTATGCTGGTTTTACCTTTATAAGAAAGAAGGTGTAGTGGGGTGTATAAAAGATTGCTTATAAAAATATTACATGATGATGGGTAGATTGTAGAGTAGTTAGAATCTGCTAAAGCTTTTATTGTCCCGAAATATGAGAAAGGGGAGTAGTATTTCGATTCAAATATGGAGGATGGGTGTAAATTTATATCTGTAGTTGATGATAAGAATGACCAGAATTTAATCTTACCATCTTTCGACCCAGTAACAATCGATTTTATATAATTATCTTCTCTTACATTCATGCACAAAATTGCCCCAGTATCAACTTCAAAATTTGCTTCAAGTCTTTTTTCAATAACATTCCAAATCTTAATCATCCCATCCAATCCACTACTAACAACATAACTACCAGACTTACAAAACTTAACTGTAGTTACCATGCCCGAATGTTTAGAAAATTCAATTTGATCTCTTTTCCAAGCCAAGTTCCATACCTTAACGATTCCATCATTAGACCCACTAGCAATCATTTCCCCGTCATCACTTGGGCTTATTGATGTTATAAATTCTTTATGCCCAATAAGTGACCAGCATAGTTTATTTTCTTCTAAATTAAAAACCCTTATAACACAATCATAACCAGCACTAGCAACTAAAGTGCTTCCCATAATGAAACAAATACTTTTTATCCCAGAATAGTTTCCTTGTAAAGTACATGATTCAAATCTTTTAATAAAATCCCAAACTTTGATAGTCTTATCTTTAGACCCACTTATAAGCCATTTTCCATCAGGACTTATACATACTGAAGTTACTTTATTTAAATGCCCATTAAATGTTGTATCAAGTTGTTTATTACTTAAATCCCATATTTTAACTGTATGATCGCTTGACCCAGTAACAATCCACAAAGAATCTGAACTGAAAGTTATGCTGTTAATAATATCATTATGACCACTGAATGTCGTAACTATTACTTTATCTTTTATTGAATAAAGATAAAGGGTTTTCTGTGCGCTATAAGCTAAAAAATTATTATCAGGGCTTAAACACATGGAATTTATCATACCTTCTTTTGTATCGAAAGCGTATTCTTCTATGTTTTTTTTCATTTTGTATGAAAAAACATTAGCATTATCATCCCCTGTGACAAAAAAATCTTCAGATTCACTATAAAATATGCAGTTTATTATAGAATCCCTTGATGTTAGTTCAGATACTTCTATTTTATCATTAAGGTTCCATGCTTTTAAACTAAAATCCAAAGCACTTGACAACAACCAAATACCTGAGGGGCTTATACACAGAGATTTTATAGGGAAAATATGTGCATTTATTGTATAAACCTCTTGTTTTTCTTCAAAATCCCATATTTTTATACTACAATCAGTACTACCACTAGCTATATTATTACTTTTTGGAACTAAAGTTAATACTGTTACTGATCCTAAATGTCCTAACAATGTAAAATCTTCAGTTCTTTTAGACAGGTCCCAAAGTTTTATTGACTTATCACTAGAACCACTTATAACATATTTTCCATCAAAAGTAAAAACTAAACAGTTTATCTCATCAGTATGTCCAGCTAAAGTATACTCTTTATCATGTGTTTTGATATTTACTATAGATATTATATTATCCAATGTATTCAAAGCAAAATAATCATCTAAAGGACTACATGATAAAACTTTTACAGGAACTAAAGCATTTTTAAATACCCATGATATAGAAAAATCATTTAAGTTCCATATTATAACACTACAATCATCAGATGAGCTTAGTAAATTCTTTGAATCTTTTGTAAAACATATATGATTTATGAATTTTTCATGACCAATTAGGGTTTGGATTTGCTCATTACTTATTATGTTCCATAGGATTATAGTAGAGTCAGAAGAACTGGCTAGAAGAGTGTTATTAGAACTGATGCAAACACTAGTAACTGAGTTGTGATGCCCAGAAAACAATGTACGGCGTGAGGTCATTTCTCCGAAACCAAAACCTCTTTGTGATTCTATAACTTTTAAAGCTTTGGATATAGATTCTAACTCGAAGAAACGATAACGTTCTGTAAAAAAATTGCGTTCTGTTAATAATTCGCTTTGGAAATTGGTTTTTGAAAAACGCTCTCTGAGGTCTAAGTCCATATTTTTATATGATTAAAGGTAAATAATATTTTATTTTTATAAGAAAAGAGTATATGTATTTAAATAGGCTGCAATATAGGAGGTTATTTAAGGTTTAAAATAAGATATAAAAGAATTGATTATGAAAGTGCTAAGAAAAAATATTTAGGTATGGATTTGAATATTAAAAAAAAGAATTAAGGTTGGAGTTTTACTTCAAAACTTCTATGCATAATTTATAATCAGTTCACACAAAAACTTGCATAGCCTAGAAATCTTGAATTCTTTGAAAAATCTTTACCTATGCATTTTATTAGCATTTTTCAAGACAATTAAAATCTTATAATTTTTTTTTTAAAGCTATATTTCCATAGCTTCATCCCAAAACAAATCTATTTATATCATCACTCTAACCCATCTCCATCATCTTAAATTAAAATTATTATTATCAATTCATCCCTACAGCAAAAATTCTATCCTTCTCTCTATTTAAAACCCTATATGACTCTTTATTATCCCTCACACTTTTCCTATCCATAAAAAACTTCTCAATAATTACTCATCTTAATAAAAGTTACTTAAAAAAAACTAGTTGAGTTCATTCATTTCCTTAAGAACCTGATCAGTTATAAGGTCATGATCATTATTATTTTTAGGCTTTTCTTCAATAAAAGAGAAATCAAACTCATGTGGATGCTTATCAAACTCCACTTTAGATGTCTGGGCTTTTTGTAAATCCTCATTTTTTTTCTGTTCAGTTTTATGAGTTTCAAGCTCATGAAATGTTTTAGAATTCGATTCAAAAGGCTTTTCTTCTTTGATTTGTGGGCTTTGTTTTATTGTTACAGACTCGTTATGAGCCTTTTCTGTTTTTTTTGTTGTTAATGAATTGTTTTCGGTTAATTCGTCAAGTTTGCTTTTTGGCATGGATTTACCATGTTGTAAGACTTGTATTTCTTCATCTTCTCTACCGTCGCCATGGTCCATGTTTTGGTCTTGGTTTTTTCCTGATTCTAATGGTTTTCTTTGATTTTCTTGATGAACATCTGCTTTTGAACCGCCGCAGCCCATTTTTTGATTATAGGAATAATTTGAAGTTGTTTGAATTTTTGCTTTTTTTGAGGATTTAAATAATATTATGAGGAAATGCTTTAGTTTAAAAGAGTAGGTATAGGATTTAAAGATAAGTATGATATTTTAATTGGTTAAATTTTATTACGAGAAAAATATTTTGTTTTATTATATGATTTTTTGTAATGAAGGGTTGAAGATTATACTATAAATAAATTATTCCCTAGAAAGTATTTATCAATTAATTTCTGTGTTTTGTATTCATATGAATATAATAAAGTATTTATTCCTATAATAATATATCAATGTTGGATAAACCCAATAATCTTACCAAAATCTTTTATAAGTACAATCTTTTTATTTTATAAATATAAATTACCAAAAGTAAAATTTCACACTTTAAATAAATTCCAGTTCTAAAATTTACCTTAATCTAATATCAAAAAATACATCTTATCAAATCATCTTAGTAATCCAACACAAAACCAATAATTACCAAATCCTTAAAAAATTTCTTCCTATTATCTACACACAAAATCTAACCCAAAAAATCCAAATTTACATGAAAACAAAAAATATCCTCTACAATCCTAAGTAATAAATCTTAGCTTCTAAAATTTCCTATACTTTTTTCTAATCATTATCTTTAAACCTAAACCCTAATATAAAAATTTATTATGCTAAATTTACTATAAAAATCCCCCACATAATCTTTAACCATAAACTAAAATCTTCATACCCATCCTCTTTTTATCTAAACCTAATTATTAACTTTTCATAATCTACTAATGTCTAATAATAATGTCCCTAGAAAACACAAGGGTATTTATAGGAAACATATATTTTATGTTATCAACCCAAGAACTTAAACAATATTTTTCTAAAGCAGGTAAAATACTAAAAATCGACCTTTTTATAGATGAAAAAGCTAAATCTAGAGGATGTGGCATAATCCAATACTCTACCCGAAAAGAAGCACAAAATGCTATACAACTTTTTCATCATAAAGAAATATTTAATAGAATTATTACAGTAAAAGAAGATGAAAGCTATTATTCACAACAACATAAACCTGTACAAATCTGTGTACAAAAAATGCCAATAACTGTAACTTGGCA
Organism: Stentor coeruleus; assembly: GCA_001970955.1. Taxonomy (NCBI): domain Eukaryota; phylum Ciliophora; class Heterotrichea; order Heterotrichida; family Stentoridae; genus Stentor; species Stentor coeruleus. The sequence goes on from MPUH01000469.1 coordinate 48,678, forward strand.
ACAACTTAAAGATGTATGTAGAGAAATGGGTAATGTACTTAGGGCTGATGTTAAGATACAAAATGATGGAACATCTTCTGGTATGGTACTTTTTGAGTGTTATGGTGAGGCGATAAAAGCAGTTGAATTGCTGAATGGAGCTTTTTTTAATGGTGTTAGAGTAGAGGCATATGTTGACCTTAATAATTAAATTATTTGGATTTTGTGGATTTTTTATGGGTTTTTGCATGGTTTTTGAGTAAAAGGACTGAAGGGAAAATGGGAGGATAAAAGTGAAGTGGTTATAAGATTTAGGATTATGCATATGTATTTTGTTATGTAGCTTTAATCAAAAGATATTGATATTTTTTTTTAGTTTTATATGAACTAACATAAAATTGCTATAAATAGAATTATTATTATAATCATGATAAACTATAATCATCTTCATATTTTTTATAATCTTACTTTTTAATTATTTTATTTTTCATAGATTCATTTTATAATTACACCCAGCATATTCTTTTTATTACATATATATTCAACTTCATCATTATAAAAAAATTATCCTTTTTCCTATATGACCAAATAACCTCTACCAAATTTATAAAATTTACCTTTGACCTCTTATTTTATATATCAAAAATAAACACCTATTAAAATTTTTATAAAAAACCCCTCATTCTTCATTTGAAAATCATATTAATGCTATCACCATCTTTTCTCCTCCTATCAAAAAATATCACTCCTAATAACATCCATTATTTCCATAAGATAAATAAACTATATTAAACATATAAAATCCTAAAAATAACTAACTCATTTTAATACCTCACAAGGCAAATCATAATTTTAAATCCACAAAAATATTAAAGGAAATGCATAAAAACCAAAATATTAAACATAAAATATTTCCTTTATATAAAAACCTATCCTATATTTGTTAAAAAAAGCCCATATCTAAATAATCCATCTTAAAATTATAACTTGGATAAACTAAATCAATATGATAATTTATAAAATGAATTATCAATAATATATTTCCATTGGAATATCTGACTAAACATAAATTCACTTCCAACTGGTATATTATTCAACCCAAACTAGTCAATGTTTCATATACTCTTCATAAAAACCAAAAATTGTGGACAAATTCAAATTTTTTTTAAAGAAATCCTAATATTAAAAAGGCCAAATAATGACTTCTACAAACAAAACTTAATACTAAAAACAACTCTATTACAAATTCAAGGTTTAAAAGTAATATAAACTTTTATAATCAATGCTAAAAATTACTTGTAAAATATAATAAAAAAATTCTAGTTCAAATCTTCATTAATAATAACTACAACAAAAATATATTTATTATTTTTATACAGCAATCAGACACTTGTTCAAAAACTATTTTAAATATGCAGTAATTACGATATTTTAATAAACTCTATAAAATTTGAAAAAATATAAACTTAATAAAAATTGATAACACTTAGCAGAAATACGCTGGAATCCTTGAAATATCTACTGAGAATTAATAATTAACAAAATATCGAGAATTTTATATTAAAATACTTATATTAAAAAAAAAAATTGATACTTTTCATATAAACCCAATTGTAAAACTCATGCTAACTTCATAGATCTAATCAAACTAAAGACTGATTACAAGAATTTTATAACCTTTTAAAATATTATTTTAAAACTAAATCTGAAATACTAAAAATTAAGAAACAAGAAATTATAAGAAAAATATTTCAAGGAAAATCTTAGGAATAAACTCAAATATCATCACATATTATCTTCATAAATCATCAAAACAATCTGTTTAGCATCAAATTATCAAAAGATCTGCTGATCAGAGAAACATCCTACAAAATTAAGGTCCATATTCTATAAAATTTATTATCTTGTATATAAATGAACAACTCAATATTACAAGTATTACTCCCATCGGTAATCTTCCCTTACTTCATACAAGAACATTCTAATATACCAGCGACTAAAAGAGGTCGTAGAATAGCCTGTTCTACTGAAATCCTTTCAGAATTCCTAGACAAAAAAAAGAAAAAAGCTCCAAGAAAAGAGTACATCAGATGTTCTGTGCTTAGGAAAATGATCAAGCTTATTCGTAGCGCAACGAAAAGCAAGATCAAAATCGAATTACACCCTATCGTTATAGAAATCTTATCATTGATTACAGCTAACATAGAAGAATCACGAATTATGGTTGAAAAAAATTCCCTTCCCTTTGTAGAAAACCATGAAAACCTTGAATTCAAGTCTTATAGTGATGCATTTTGCAAAAAATTCTTTTCAAGACCTTTGGCTAGAGAAATTTATAAACTGTATATCGAATATCTTTTCATTGCTAGAACTGAAGACCAGCGAAGTAAAGATTTAGGAATTTTTTGTTGTGATAAAACTTGCAATGATCATGATTGCTCGGCTAAATGGATGAAAATGAAAGAACTTCTTTTGAAAGAGGTTGAAGAACAAAAAGTATTTGCTATGGAAAAGTTTTTATAATATTAATATTAGAAACAATAATGATGCTTATTTTTTTTTGAAAGATGATTTTATTTGCTTTCGAAATTTTGAAATTTGAAAATTTGTAGAATCTTAGTATTTTTTGAAAATTAAACAGGTATAGGATAAGGTTATAAGATTAATATGAAGTTTGATAAGATTAGCATTGCTTTGAAGTGGGGTTGAGTTAAGGAAATAATTTTTATTGGATTTTTGATGTAAATTTTAGACTTTTGGTTATAATGGTTTTCAAAACAAAGGTATAGTTTATGAGTTTTTAATACAATAAGCAGCTCAAAGATAAATATAGAAGTACTAGCAACTTAGTATTTTTAGATAATATGATTTATCTTATGGGATACTATTTTCGATATAATATTTGATGTCAGGATATTAAATTATATAAAATGCATATTTCAGCTAGGATTTTAAAATAATTCAATCATTTAAAAACCAATATAAACTTTTTTAATCATCTTTAACATCAAATCTTAGACTTAAAAAATTGCATCTAAAAATATTTATATACAATTTTATTGTAAAAATAAACTGCATCATACCCAATCATAAAAAAAGCATCCTTCTTAAATTTTACACTCCTGAAATACACAAATTTGAATATAAAATCTGTAATTCCACATTTAAGTCTCTTTTATCCAACATTTAAAAAAAAACCTATCATATGCATGAATAGAGCTGAAAAATACTTCTAGACAACTATTCCTACTTCTTTTATAACATAAAATAAATCCTAATAACCTATTCAATATAAACTATAGAATATTCGCCTGCGCCTATAACAAGTTCTCAAATTTAAATTTTTTTCAAAAAATCCACAAAACTTGAAAGTTTTTAACAATATTATTCACAAAGAAATAAAGGTATTATATAAGAGAAATTGATAATTCATCAAGGATACTAATTGTCTTAAAGAAAATCTTTGTATATCGACAATTTTTAATTTAGTGTTTTAAATATATGCCTTTATATTTTATAATTCAATTTACTAGTTCTAATTTTTTGTATTGATATTTGAGCGATTTTATGAATAACTAATTTTTTATTTTTAACTATCCTATTATTTTTTATTAATTTTATAAGAATGACTGGGCTATAAAATGTTTTAATCTAGATCAAGCCCTCTCTGATCTACATAAATAAAAATCTTCATATCATATCATATCAT
>MPUH01000047.1:0-134102 GCA_001970955.1 Stentor coeruleus
ACACCCTAACACCCTAACACCCTAACACCCTAACACCCTAAGATTTCTACATTCAGATTCTTATTTTTTTTTTTAATTCATCTTTTTATATGAGGGTGAAAGGAGAACCTCTACCATTTTGTGTGAATATAAAACTTATGTTTATCTTTTTGACTATGAATATTTTTGTTAATTATCATGGATAAGATCAGAGTTTATAATACGAAGTATAAGGTAATATTATCATATTTTACTATAGCTTTACATTAAAATACCCTAAAAGGGAAATTTATAATTATGCTTCTAATATACTACTCATGCATATATATTCAAATTATCTATTATATTATACTACTTTTTTTTCTTCCCTTTCTTTTTCTTCTTTTTATTCACTGCTTTTGGCCATGAATCCTTAATAAGTAGTTCCCCACCTTTAGGCAGCTTCTTAGCAGGAAAAACCTCCTGTGTAAAATCGCTAAAAACCAACCCACTCTCCAAAACTTTAAAAGGTAGCGACACTTGCCTGGTAGAAAGTCTTTTCTTAATTGACGCAACCTCTTTCATCTGATCCCTCCTCATAATCGGAACCCTAACCTCAAAACCCTCCTTACTAGTTCCCCTTCCTTTATTTTCCCTCTCTGTAAAATTAGTACTCCCTAAAACTTCAGGACTTCCTCTATTCAAACTATTTCTAAAATCAATAACAACCGGATCACCTTGTGACTTAGAATAAGGATGAAACAATCTCCTAGACTTCCTAATCCTCTCATTAGCCGTAGATGTAAAAAAATTTCCCCTACTAGGATTTGTATTAAAAGCTGATTTTATTTCACGTTCCAAATTCAAAACTTTAGGTATATTAGGGAAAATCTTAGGTTTATTAGGAGAAACTGTACTTTCTATATTCTGTAATATTAAAGGATACTCAATTTCTGGCTTTACTATAACTACTGGAGCTGTTTTTGGAACTTCAAGTGGTCGTTGAGATTTTTCTGCATACCATTTATACACTTTGTCTAATAAGTATGCTTTGATTTGAGAATCTGAGGTAAAAGCTACTTCATTAAGTAAAGCTTGAAGGTTCATATAGAAATTTTCTTTCCAGATAAGAGATTTTTCAAGATGCAATGTGTGAAATTTTTGGGGTTTGGGCTTTTCTTTATAATATAGTTCTAACTCAGATTTGAGGTATCTGAAGATTTTGTTGTTGTCGAAAATGTTTGTGTTTAACAGGCCGAGGTTGTCGTTTTTTTGTGAGATTTCAATGTCTTTTAACTTGAAGTTAGGACCGAAGAGTTTTTCTAGCTGGTCGTTCATATATTTTTATTTGATTTTTGTAATTCTTATGTGAGAGTTGTTTGAATTTGTAAAGGTTTTTGTAGGTTGAGGATTAGATAAGAGGTGATAGGGTGGTTTTATTAAAGGTTTTTATATGTGGGTAGAGATTTGTTACTAAAGGTTTGGGTAAAGTTTTACGATTGCTAATAAACGCTCATAAATCATGTCGCAAGAACTTAATTGGTATGAATTTGAAACTCGTATGAGAAGACTTATAGTAGAATTACTTGAGCCTACTATACAACGAATAACAACTGATAAAGAAGCTATGGTAAAAACAACAAGTAAAGTTAAAGCAATCCGTAAACAAATTAAACATATAGAAACTTTAATAGGCTCAGGGAAAACAAAATCAGGCTGGATGGAAAGTACAGACAATTCTCTGAGAGAATTTGCAATCCGTCTCTCCCAATCTGAAGCTAAGCAAGAAGGGATAAACCAACGCCTAGAATCCTCATTAGAAAAAAATTCCCAAGAATTATATCGAATTGACAAAAAAGCTGAAAACCTTATCTCAACAAACAAAGATATCGAAAACCAAATCCAAGCATTACAAAACTCTATCAGTGCACAAGCTTTACTAATAAACACTTACTTAGAAACTAACAAACAAGAATTCAGTGAAAAATACAACAACCTCATAATCGAAACAGTGACTTCTCAGAAAAAAACAGATGGAATCAACAGTAAAATCAGTGAAGTTACTTCAAAAGTAACTGATTTTCAAATAATCATAGACAAATTCAGACAGATTTTAAACGAACTATCTACTGACGTGCAAAAAATTGACCATGAAAAAGCGAATATAGATCACATGAATTTTGAAAATAGCAAAATCTATGAAAAAGTTTTCCATGTAAGTGAAAAAGCTAATCATAACGCAGATAAAGTTGAAGAAATTTTAAGATATTTAGGGGTGTATTTACCTAAAGATATGCAAACTTGTGTAAGTGACAATTTACATAATATTTTAGAAGGGAATATTTTGATGAAGTATAATGACTATGAGGAAAAAGTTATAAAAATATTGCAAAGCAACCCTTCTATAGGAGAAAGCTCAAATACTGAAGAAATGATTAAAAAGTCTATTGAAAGTATTATGAGGGTTATTAAGAGGAATAGTGATTTAAAATTTGTTGAGGAAGCTAAGAAATTTAATAAGAAGGCTAAACAGGAACAGAAAAATCCTGCCCTGAAGCTGGTATCACAACAATGTGAAGAGCTTTTTTCGTCACTTCCAAAGACTGAAAATTTTGATGTGTTTAAGTTTGATATTACTTCACAACTTAATAAAAGTGTTTCATCATTAAACGAAGAACTGAAAAAAGTCCGCGAAGAAATCTGGATGAAAAATGATAAACAAGAAATCCTCCTTGAAATGATCAGAAAAGAATGCGAAGACATCAAAGAAAAAATGTTCAAAGATCGGCAAATCTTTGATAAAGAGTTGATTTCTTTTTCAAACTCCTCATCGAAATTCGAATCATCTCACAAAATTTTTCATGAAGACATTCATCTAATAAAAAACCGTATAAAAGATATGGGTGAATGTTTCAACATATTAAATCTTCTCTTTAGTAAATCTGATGAAAGCTTAAAACCAATAGGCTCTAAAGAGAAAAAATATGAAAAAAACATGTCATTTGTTGAGCATGAATGTGAGAAATTTATATGTCAAGGTACAGCCCCAATGCCAATCCATTCATCAAAACCTCAATATAGTATGAGTCTTATAAAATATAAAGATACTACATATGAACGTAATGAGCTTTTAGATCATTTGGGGAAACTAGTTAAAAGCTTCCATACAAAAATGCCTTCATCTTTGGATTTAAGTAAAAAAAAGAATAACGAGTTTTTTATACCTGTAGCAAAACCAAGACTTCAAGGCTCGATCACTTCACGGAAAAAAATCCAAGGTTTTGTTTAAATGATAAAATTTTGACACTTTTTATATTATATTTTCTATTAATCATTACATAATAAATTATGTGTTGATTAAAATTATAGTTTAAACTGACAAAAGAATTCATTTTTAAAAAAATATTTAATTATTGTCTATAAAGTTAGTAAAATCATCTAATAAAAACATAACTNTGTGTTGATTAAAATTATAGTTTAAACTGACAAAAGAATTCATTTTTTAAAAAAATATTTAATTATTGTCTATAAAGTTAGTAAAATCATCTAATAAAAACATAACTTTTACTATTTTATTGACTTAATTTTATTATCTAATCAAACTTGAGAATTGAATATTTCTAAACATTGACTAAACGATGGCCTTGACTCTTGATGTTCACTTATCATTTTTACTAATAGTTTAGATATCCAATTAGGTGAAGTAATACTAGCTAAGTACTTGTAATCTATTTGGTCTTTAATATTTGGAATTAAAAATATCATGTTAATAAATGTTATCCCAAGAGAATAAACATCAGAAAGATATGGGTTGATAGCTTCTGATAAAGTTTGGAATAATAGTTCTGGGGCAATGAAGATTTCTGCTTTAGGGGGTTCTTTTGAAATGAGTTTAATCATAGATTCAAACTCTGAGAAAGAAAAACCTCCTATTTTTATAGCTTTTTCTGATAAAAATATACTTGAAGGTCTTATGTCTCTATGACAGATTTTAGATTTCTGTAGAAAAACTAAACCTTCTATGATAGTTTTTCCAATTCTATAAAATTCCTCAAATGTATAATACTCATTTTTTCTTTTTCTTTTTTCAATATCACTCTGCAAAGCAACACCTCCATCCTCCATAACCAACATAACCATATCTTTAGTATTAATCATTCCATAAAACTCCAAAAAGCAGCCAAGTTTCCCAGAAAGGATTTGCAAAAACTTAGCCTCCTTAATAATTTTTTCCAAAATACTCTTATCAATATTCCCACTATACCTTTTAGCCACAACTTTTTTCATTTTATAATCAGCTTTAAATACTTCCAATTCACATTTCCCTTGTATCTTAAATAATGCTGGGAGTTTCAAATTAACTTCAGTTTCCTTCAAAACTAATCCTCTATACTGTATTTTTAGCTTCTGAATATTAAAACCTAAAGAAAACTTTTCTATAAAACTCACGATTTTTCTAATAATTTTATCGTCATTATCTTGAAAATTAAATGAAATTATTCTTGCTGATAACTTTTCATATATAAGAATATTGTTTATATCAAGTGTTTTATATAAAACAATACACCAATATAAATTTTTAGCACAGAAATTCACTTTTAGATATTTTAAGATGCTGATTCTGAACTTGTTTCTTAAACAAGTTTTTATGATCTTTTCATTATTTGATGATAGAAACATTTTTGATGTTTTGTATAGTATTGACAATTCTGATATGCTGCTAATAAAGTCGATTTGTTGAGTTTTAGTATTTTTTTGGCTTATGGATGCGATTTTTGGTATGGTGATTTGTGAATATGTGGGTTTATTTGTTTTTGGGTATAAAGCCTGTTGAATTATTTGAGTTAAAGAATTTTTAGGACTTAATGGGCGTTGGCTAGTATAATTAGGGTCGTATACTTCTATAGGTTCGTCTTCCATAGATTATTATTTACACAATTACTTTTTGTATGGTATTTTGGTATGAATTGGATATTGTAGAATTTTTATTTTGGGAAGAAGATGCTGTTATTTGAGATAGAAGGGAAATATTGGAGAGAATTTGGAGAGATCTTTNATTACTTTTTGTATGATATTTTGGTATGAATTGGATATTGTAGAATTTTTATTTTGGGAAGAAGATGCTGTTATTTGAGATAGAAGGGAAATATTGGAGAGAATTTGGAGAGATCTTTGAGGATCTCGAGGGTTTTCGAAAATTNATAGAAGGGAAATATTGGAGAGAATTTGGAGAGATCTTTGAGGATCTCGAGGGTTTTCGAAAATTGATTGAGGAAAATATTTGGTATAGGGTTTAGAAATATGGAATAAGTTTTTTGGAAAGGGGTCAAGATTGTTTTTATATTAAAAGGGACTATACTTTAAATCATTATAAATATAAGAATAAATCATACTAATCGTAACTAAAATCTATCTAATTAGTATCTAATCTTTTATTTAGCAAAAAAATATTTATTAATAAAAACTAAAGTTCAAACATAATATTTTCCCCATCTAATCTATCAATAAACTCTTCAAAATATCATAAAAACATAATTTCAACCCTAAAACCAAAAATCCTAATTCAAACCTTAAACCCAAAAACTTCTCATCCTCCACAACTTACAAATTCCTACTAAAAAATCAAAACCTAAATTATCTTAAAAATCCATATCTTTACTAATATTAAATCTATTATGAAAAGCTAATTAAATAAACTAATTCAATTCAACCTTAGCCCATAACAAGAAGCACAGCTCCGTAACTTATTCCTATCCTCTTTAGTAAAAATATTCCCATTAAGTATAATAGTAGTTTCTTTCTGTAATTTAGTCATCGTATCTTGCAAAGATTGAGTCGCATCACTTTTTATAGAATTACGAGCTAAATCAATTACTTGCAAATTTTTATTAGTCCCAATTGATTTAGCTAAAGATGCTATACCTGCTGCTGAAACATTGTTATTAGCAATAAACAAAGTTGTTAATTCAGAAAGTTTTGGTAAAGCTAAAGATAATACATCTAAACCTTCAGAGCCAAGTTCAGTTTTATTTAGATCAAGAATTTTAAGTTTTGTAAGATAAGGAAGACATAAAACTAAGTTACGAGCTCCTTCTGGGCCGATAGGGTTGTTCCACAGTTCGAGTTTTTCAAGTTTGTTACAATGAACTAATCCTCTTGCTAGGAACTGGGCACCTAATTCTGATATATCATTCCATGATAATTGTAATGCTTTAAGTTTCCCAAGTTCAGGAAGTGCTTCACTTAAATACTCAGCACCTTTATTATCTAGTTTATTCCATGCAAGCATAAGAGTCATTAAACTAGGTACCTGTGCTAAAGAAGGGGCAATTTCCTTTATCCCTAAAGGTCCCATATTATTGCTACTCAAGTTCAAATAACTCAATTGACTTAATACCGGTAATACAATTGCTAAATGCCTACATCCATTAATCCCCAATACACAATTAGATAATTCAACTTGTTGTATAGTATCAATCTTACTAGGTTCTAAAGCTTTTGCAAACAATGTATTCAACTTTGGAATCATTCTAGATCCATGATCTGAATATGTTGCTTGTATTCTCTGATATATCGCCCCAGAATCTTTTTCTATACTCGGCACATAAACTTCATTCCTATTCAAATCTGTATGTTGTACAAGTAAATTATCCATTTCAATAACAACAATATTCTTTACCATAACTTCTAATGCATCTTCATTAATATCAATTCTTGCTGTATGAAAAGTTTTCTCAACATCTCGTTCTTTTAAAAAATTATTAAGCCAATGAGATGAGATATCTTTTTTGAATTTACATTTACGAATATCTTCATCGAATTGCTTTAAAGCTTTTTTCACTTGAGAAACTTTGACGAGTTTTTCATCAAACCATTTTTTTACTCGGTCTAAGATTTTTGTGTTAAGCATTCGAAGCATTTCTTCTTTGGATTGGATTTCTTTTGCATTATCTCTTATAACTTTGAGGATGGATTCGATTTGATCTCGACGTTCTAGGTATGAATAAACATCTCGTTCATCTTTGATAAATTCAGTTGCTTCGTAGGGTTCTCTAGCATGACGGCCTTGATTTTGGATAGAGTGGAGGTCAAAGCATTCATTGCAGAGTTTGACACCCATACCACGACATAGGCAGATGAGTTTGCTTGGTTTTCTTAAGCACATAGTGCAGTCTTTATTATCAGGTTCAGGTGCGGTTTCGAGTCTTTTTGTTACATGTTCTTTGTTTTTTCTATTACTGATATGCCAGCTTAAATGAACTTCACAAAGAAGAATTCTTGGGTCAACACAGCTGCAGGTATACTCTACAGGTTTGAAGCACCCAGGACTAAAGCATCTTTCTTCCATTTATCAATATCTTCGTAAAATAACTTCTTGATTATTAAGATAAAGTTTAATGTGGTAATCAAATTATGGAGATTATGAAGAAGATGTAAGCCGGCTGGTTGAGATAATACAAGAAAAACTTTATGAGCTTCAAGATGAAAAATGCCCAAATCATAAAAAGGAACAATTTGTTTGCAAGATTTGCTGAGCTAAGGAAATTGAAAATCGAAATGAATAATTATATCAAATTGCTGTAATTTCTGATAGCAGTACAACTTTAGATAAAGAAAAAGCTAACTTACAGGACAACTTCAAAGCTATGCTGAGAAAGTAACATCAAAAGCTGATCAAGCCAAAAATGAAAAGAACGCCTGGGCAAAAAAAGCCTGATTTATTAAGGCCAAAACTCTCTCATATGAAAAACATAAAATCAAAGCAACTGAAGAGGAAAAACAATTAAAAATAAAATCACAAAGATTTTATGACTCAAACAACTCTTAAGCTTCTAAACAAAGAGTTGAAAGAAAACCAAAACAAACTCGAATATAAAAGGCAGTTAGAATCATCAAGAGTTATGTATTTAAAAGAGAATATCTGTCTATTAAATTCTATTCACAAAACCTTATAATTAATTTTAGTTTAAAAGCCATAAACTACATCAAAACATCAATTTTTATACAAAAAAACTCTTTCAAATTACCTATTCCCACAACTAATCACTAAAAACCCTTCATAAACCTCACACCTTTTTCATCTTCCCCATACATTTTATTAATATTCTTATTTAGATTTAACGGAAATGCTCGAACTTTCAGGTTCCCCTTTAAAAAACATATCAAACACCCTCTCTCCCAGCCAACACCGCACCTTAAGCGCTTACATATTCGGAGGATCTACTCAAAAATCTCTTAAAACCCGTCAGGCTGAAAAAAGGTACTCAAAACCAACTCAAGCTTTTGACCAAATTGACTTCAACGAAAACTCAGACGATCATAAAACTGGTAAACTTCTTACCTTTGACAATATAGAAAACTTACCTTCAAGACCAAAACATCGAAGAAAAAGCTCAATAGATGAATTAGCTCAATTTCAAGAAAGAAAAAATAATCAACATAAACCTATAGTAAAACATTCAAGAAATGTTAGTGATGCTGATTCGGTTATATATAAACAAACAGAAGAAGATTTAAGGAAATATAGTAGAGTTACGAATTCATTAAAGTGTTCTTTACCTATACTTGAAGGATATCCGTGTACTATTTATTGTAGATATTGTCAAAGACAGGTACATAGTCAGGTTGATATTTATAGTAGTAGTGTGTCGAAAAAAATATTGAATGTTTTTTCGACGATTATATCTTGTTGCCAAGTGCCGATGTGGATTAATGATATGAGAGTGCATAAGTGTCCAACATGCTCTTTAGTGCTTGCAAGGGTAGGTAGTATAAATAATAGATAAAGTTGTTGTGTTATGATGGCTTATTGAGTTTAAATGATTTTTTTAGCATAGTGTTGACAAAATTATCATAATTCCTCATCATCCCTATACTTCTCTTCATTCCAACCATCCCTACTTAATCACATAAAATCTTCCACATAGCCTCCGAAAAAAAACTAAACCCAAAAAACCAAAATTCATCATTTATCGAATACCCTCAAAAAAATAGTATTCCGTTAAATAATTCTCTTTCTATTCTAAATAATACATAAAAACCATTATGCAAAACATCCCAGATTTCAAATTTTCAAGTAACATCTACAGTCAAAACCGGAAAGACCCAAGATCAGGAATCTCAGTCTCATCATCAAACAATCTTGATGTAGCCTTATACTGGGAAAGTACCTCAAATTCAAATTCTAGACCAACAACAGTAACCCATACTAGAGACCATCTAAAAGAAATGTGGACCTTACCAAACACTCGAAAATCCTCAGAAAGCAAATACCGTGAAGCTTTTACAAACTCTGAAGAACTCAAACAACAAAGCAATGATTCAGATAAAACTCATTTCAAGCAAAAAGACTGGCTTAAGAGTTATTTCGAAGTGATGCACAAGCATAAAAATTTTTCTAGATAAATATCGACTATTAATATGAAAGGAAAACTTTATAGCCCAAATACTGAGACTGAGAACTTTGTATGTATGCGTAAGTCACATTCTTATGCATATTCTAAGAACAAATCTATGACCCCTATTGAGTTTATATGGCCATCTTCTATACCAGAAAGTTGGAAAAGAATCATGAAAAAAAGAAATATTTCTAATATTCAAATGCATAGATCTAATAGAAGTACATTAGATTTCCTTCAGGAAACACAGAAATATATAAGGACAATATGCAAACCGGTTAGTAAGGAAATTCAGATTGTACCGAAAAAAATAGAAAATCTTGATATTGGAAGTAGATCGTCTAGGGTTTTTAGTCAGGTGAGCAGTCCTTTTGAGAATACTCAGGAAGATGAGAAAACGGGGTATATGAGAAAACGTAGGAGGATTGTTAAGTTGAATTCAAATAGAAATGATAAACAGATGTCAAATGGGAGTTTGAAAGAGTTTAAGATTAGGATTAAGCCACTTTTAGGGTTTAGACCTTTTGGTAAATAGTTATGTGGTTATTTAATGTGATATGGTAAAAAGGTTTTTTGAATTTTGTTGAGATTTTTAGGAAGTGGGTTAGAGGAAAGCTTTTTTTTTTTAGAATTGGCAGGAGTTAAGTTTATGGATAAGTTGTGTGGGTTTTTTTTAATAGGTTGGAAATTTTATTTGAATTTATTTATGTATCGATTTAAGTATGGAAAAGTTGTAATTTTGTTAGAGATTTTAAAATGTGTTTTTAGCTGAGTATTGATGTGAGTTATTGAAAAGGTTGCAATTTATGATTGTGTTGAGAGTAAATATTGGCAGATGGTAATAGAAAAGTATCCTTAAAGATTTCGAGTTACTTATGTTTATTATAATAAGACTATGTATAGTAAAAAATATGCCTAGATAACTCTTAATAAACCTTAAATATTTTGTTATAAAAAGGCACACTTAAACTCTAAATAACCTTATTTTTTACTATAATTATATATACTTTATATAAATATCTACCTTCATCAAAAGAAATAATAAATCTTTAACTTCATTTCTACAGCCACTCAATTCATACTTCAAATAACACCCTAACACCTAATCCTTAAGAATTCAAATCTCATAATAATGGAAAAAAAAAATTCGTTACTTGAATATTTAAAAAGATCAAAACCAAAAAGACACCAACTAATCTCATTCGCAAACGAGATCTTCGACAACATTCTCCAACAAGAGTCCAAAGCTTATAAATCCAATGCATCTCACACAAGAGAAAACAAAAGCACTTTACGACAAAGCAAAGCCCAAAAAATATATCTTGAACCTTTAACTGATAAAAGACCTCAAACCCGTGTTTTATCATGTCATAATAATCTATCCTATATTTAAACCTTGTTCTAATAAGTTTGTATATAAAATGATGATATTTTTTTTTCCCTATCTTTAGTATTGACCTCATCATCTTCATACTTTGCATATTCTTGTTAAATCTAGATAACTAAGGATTCGCAAAATTAGATAGTGACACTCATGCATTTAAAAATTAAATGAAAAAAATTGTAGAGATGAATTTTTATGTTCAAGATGCGGTTTGAAATATTATATCACTTATATTGAAGATTTTATAATAAACAAGCAGAGTTATTATAATATAGTATTGAAACTATAGTTGAATATGTGATTAGAAATTTTAATACTACAAATTATGAACAAAATATAGTTTTATTATTGAATAACTTTTTTTATTTTCTATGATAAATGCAAGGTCAACTATACGTATTTGTGTGATTTGGATGAGATGAATTTGATTTACTTAATAAGAGCTCAAGAATTTACCAGAAATTATGGACGATTTATAATAAGAAAAATGATATAATTGATAATAATTTGGAATATTTGCAGGTATATTTATTAAAATTATTACAACATCCTATTGTGCTTATGGCCCGTTCTCTGAAATAGATGTACATAGTTTTGATTATATAATTGATAAGATAACTTTGGTTAGGTCATAGTGTTTTTATAAGACAATAAAAGAATAATTAAGTTTATGAATATATGAATTTCAAAGGATTATTTTGAAGATTTAATATCACAAGTTTATTTTTAATGATTTTAAAAGCTAATAGTACTAATTTTAAATCAAAAATTATATATTTATTTATAAAATCAAAGCTAAATATAGTAATAAGATAAATACTCCTATAATCAAATATCGATTTAGCTTCTTAAAAATAATAATTTCTTTGTTTAAAAGATTTTATTAGTATATAGCTAGTGATAATATAATAAATATATAAATTACAATAATTTTTTATAATCAGTACAATCATATCCAAAGCAGCGATTTATAATATATTTTTTATACTAGCAACTCTAAATATTTTTACAATCTATTAAATAGTCAAAGACTTTCACCTTCTTCTTAAAAATTCATAGATTTTAATATGTTATAATCAAAACGCTTAAATAAAAATACAATCAGTAAGAAAAATGATAAACACACCTTAGAAATGAAGTATTGTATTTATAACAAATGGATTCAATATCCCCATCTAGAATAATCTCCCGATTTCAAGCTAGCTTCAGAGAAAACTCAGAAAGTTATCGAGGACACAAACAATCAGGGTATCATACACCTCCTAATGGGTTATCTAAATACTCAAAACTAATCATTCCTAACTATACTTCAGGAACATTAACAGATTCTTTTACTATAGACTCAGATCTAACTGAAGATTTAACTGATCTCTGTAGAAAACTAGACCCAAAATTTAAAATGGATCTCTCTCAAAACTCTTGCTGTGAACAAATTCTTCAGGCAGTTCAAAAAGCTGTGGAATTTATTTTAAAAGAAAAATCATCAATCAAACATGATGAATTGATTAAACACAAACAAAAGAATAAAAGCTTAAAAAATATAATTGAAAATCTTCAACAAAAAATTAAAAACTTAACTGATAGAGAAGATGCTTTGAAAAGCTGGGAAATCAAACTTAAAGAAAATGAAGTCCGAATTTTGACTGATAAAAAAATTATTAGTAAAGAAAAAAATTATATAAACTCAACTAAAAGCTATTACAACCACTTGGAAAAAGAAGTCAAAAAACTTAAAGAGACTCTCAAATCTTATCAAAACACAAACAAAAATGATATTATCAATTATAAACTCTTATCACAAAATACTACTACATTACAAAACGATACATCTGATATACCAGAAAGACAAAAACTTGAAGAACTAGTCAATTCTTTAAAATTAGAGAAAGAAAAACTTTCACAAGAATCAAATGATTTAAATGCTAAAATCATAGCATTTGAGCATAAAAAATCTCAGTTTGAATCTGACATGATTAAAGCTAATGGGAAGTTATTTGTAGCAGAAAATCTTAATGATGAAGTAGGAAAAAAAATCGAAGATTTAGATAAGCAGAAGAAAGCATTGGAAACTGAACAAAAGAGATTAAGTGTTCAGAAAAAAATTTTGGAGGTTGAAAAGGATTTTGTATTGAAAGAAAAACAGAATGTGAGTAGGGAAAGGGCTATGATTAGAAACGAGCATGAGATTTTAAAAAAACAAATAGTGCAATTAGAAAAGGAGAAAATGTGTATGCAAGAGATACAGGAGGATTTTGTGAATATTGAGGAGAAACTGACAGAAAAAGAGAAAAAGCTTAAGGAGAAGGAAGAGGCTATAATAGAAGATAGAGGAGCTTTAGATGAAGCGATAAAAAATTTAGAAATAGCAAACCACCCATCATCCCGTGAACAAGAACTAGAAAGCATATTCCAAGAATTCCAAGGGCAAATCGACTTCTACAACAAAGAAGTCGCTGAAAAAGAAGCCTATCTCACTGAATGGACTGAAAAACTAGAAAACCGTGAAAAGTCTTTAGATGTTAAATACTCCGAACTCAAAGCTATCGAGCAAAGCCTAAAAACTTCTGAAGCAGACTTCAGCGCCCTTCAACAAGAAACTATACCCAAACTTGAAGCTCAATCTAAAAAAGTCAATAACTTACTCAAAGAATTGTATATAAAAAAAATGGACCTCGACAAGCAAAAACGTTATCTAAATGACCAAAGTTTATCTATAGATAAAAAAAAAAAGTCTTTTGAATCTATGGTCAATTTGCATATAATCGAGCAAATCAGCATATGGGAAAAACGTATAAAATCTTTATCAGACCGAGAAATTGAGATAAAAAATTTCAAAATGCCTTCTTCAATAGATGATTATAAAAGGGAAAATGCTATAGAGGAATTGAGAAAAGAAAGGGTAGAATTAGAATTAGAGCGGGCTGAAAAGGATTATGAGATGAAAACTCCAGTTTTGTATATGGAAAAACTTGTAAAAAATCTAGACTCGTTGATATTGGTCATAAAACAAAAAGAAAAAGAAGTTTCGCCGCATATAGAAAAATTAGGGTGAATATTTAAAAGTAATATAAATGTCTAAAATCTTCATTAGTAACTTGAACAGTTATTTAGGCCAATGCTTGCTAGAGGAGCTTAGCACATTACCTGATGTGGAGATTTCAGGAAGCCTTTTACAGAACATGCCTGTCAAAAACTACTCAATGTCAGCAAAAATCATCCAAGTAACTGCTATTTAGACTAGAGATCTCTGCGCGTATAACGCAGCTCTTATGGAAAATGACATAATAGTCTATGATATGCACACAGCTGATTTAAATGAGTTGCAAGATAAAGCCAAACTACTAAAATGCTCGAACTACCCAATCCCAAAAACCCTCATTCTAATCTCTAGTGTCCGTGTCTGGGGTGCTACCAAGCCAAAACTTGTTGAAATGAGTCCTGAAGAGCTCGCAGAACTAGATGACCCCGAGGCTGAAAAATTCAAAGTTCAAGAATATGAAGACTCTGAATACATGAAAAGAAAAGCACCAGAAGACTATAAAGCATGGAAAGGTTGTGAAACCCTAGCAATGAGTATCGGAATGAATAAATCTGATCTTGATGTTTATGTCCTTGCAGCTGGAATAGTCTATGGTAATGGTGAGCGGGTTTTAGCACATCTTTTCAAATCAGCCTGGCTAGAAAGTCCAGAAGAACTTCCTATAATAGGTGATGGTAAAAATCATGTACCAGCAATACATGTTAGAGATTTAGCAAGAGCAGTAAAACATGTTATACAAATAAAACCAAATTCAAAATACTTATTTGCTGTAGATTCATCTCCATCACAAATGCAAAAAGATATAATAAAAGCAATATCAGATGGAGTTGGTACAGGAAAAGTCCATAACATAGATTTAGAAAGTGTTAAAAAGAAAAAATGGGCTATGGCTTTGAGTTTAGATGTAAAAGTTAAACCTTCAAAAATCTTCCTACCCCCAACTGAAGAAGAAAAAGAAGATGAAATTGAAGAAGAAGAAGAAGGGGAAGAAGGAGAAGAAGGGGAACTTAAGCCTAAAAAGCCTAAACCAATAAGAATGGAATGGCATTGTCTTGGTGGATTGATAACAGAAATAAAAAAAATCAATATAGAATTTAATGAAAACAGGGGGTTAAAACCAATAACTGTCTTTGTCACTGGTCCACCAGGTTCAGGTAAAACCCATGCCGCACAAATGTTATCGAAATTCTATAATGTCCCTCATATTCACACATCAACTGTTATTCAAAAAGTTCTTCAGCTACAAAATGAATTCGGTGAATCTATAAAAACTAAACTTGCTGAACTTAAAGATGAAATGCTTGAAGAAGCTGAGAATAATAAAAAAGAAGGTGAAGAAATCAATCCAGATACAATCAAGCCTAGATTACCAAAAGATCTTCTTGCTAAAGCTTTTAGATGGGCTTTAGGGCAAAATCCATGTCGTAATCGTGGTTATGTTCTTGATGGGTTTCCTAAATCATATGATGATGCTTGGAATGTTTTTAAAATCATGCCTCCGAAAAAAACTGATGATGATGAAGCTGAAGAAGAACCTGACCGAAGTAAAATGATCACAGATTTCGCGATTTTCCCACAAAGTGTTATAGAATTTCATGGTACTGATAATGAACTTATAGAAAAAGTTAAAAGATTACCTGAAGATGTTATACAAGGAAGTCATTATAATCTTGTAGATATGAATAGAAGGTTAAAAGAATATAGAGCTAACAATAATAACCCTATGGGTATGCCTTCAGTATTAGATTTTTTTAATGAGAATTCTATTGAAATGTTATCTTTACATTGTAATGATGATAATAGTCAAGACTCTTGTAGGATTTATATGGAAAGATTTGGAAAACCAGTTAATTATCAGACTGGGGATTTGGTTGAAGAAGCTAAAAGGATTGAAGCTAATGAGAATATCGTGGAAAAAGAGATTGAGGAAGAAAAGGAAAGGTTGAGAAAATGTGAAGAACTTGAGGTTGATAAGAAGATTATGAGAAATGATGAGATTAGGAAGAAAATTGCTTCGGTTCAGCAGAAGGAAATTGATGTGTTAGAAAGAATGGGGGAACATGTTAAAGGGTATATGTTGGAGAATGTTTATGAAGTGTTAAGTCATGGGTTGACTAAGGTTTGTATGAAGAAAAGAGAAGATCCGATTGATTATTTGGCGAGATATTTGTTTAAGCATGCTGATGGTATACCTCATCCTGATCCTTACTTATATTAACTTATTATTAGAAGATAAGATTTAAATATTCTCAGGGTTAAAAATATGATTGAGTTTTGAGAGTAGATAGAAATTATAAAGAGTTATTTTCAATAGAAAAACAATCAAGTTATACATGAAAATATTCATAACAATTAACTTTATTAATTCTCTTCTATTATAAATACAATGAGCATTCAGAAATTCCTAACATCCAGCATAGAAAATGATAGATACCAGCAATATTCTCTCGAGCTCCATCAACGCCGCCTAAAAGAAATTAATGAAAAATCCCCTAAAGTTACCCAAGGCATTATATACAAGCTAAAAAAACGAAATAAATTCTCGAAAGGTAAAAAAAAACATAGAACGTGAAGTTGACAAGCAAAACATGAAACTATTAAGCAAACTCATAAAAATTGCCAAAAATAAAGAGAAATTTGATACAAGATCCTTAACCCCAAAGCCAAAAACCCTAAATTCTATTATAAGGAAAAAAGAAGCATTTAGAGTTGCAGAAGAAAATAAGAAAATTGCTGACCGAATAGCGACTCGTTCACCTGTTTTGAGTCTAAAAATTTTTGAAAAGGAATACGGGATTCAAAATAGGTATAAAGAAATGCTTATGAAGTATTCACCTTTAAGTATAAGAAAGAATGGCTATTTTAAAAGATTTGATATTAGTGAGAAAATTATTAGAAGGATTCCAGAAACTAAAGAAAGTGGTGAGATTTCGGCAAAGGATGAAAATTGTTGTACAGAGGATTTGGTGTATGAAAATAAGGTTTAAATGTTTTGGTTAAATTTATATGTAGAATATATTGATGAGGTAATTTGATATTATATTTAAGGGTTGTTGTGAGGGAAAAATAGAATTTTGAGAGATTGTATGATGTTTGTATTATATTTTTTTTTTGAGGTTTTTATGATAATGTATTTTTTAGGCTATGAGTTATTTTATGGTATTATTATGATTTTTTTTGTTCTATTAGTATCTTTATTGAGATAACTTGATTTTATACTATTTTTTCAACTTGTTTTGTATAGAAGGGAATCAAGTAAAAGTCTATAAGGTGCTTTTTAATATGAAATTTTGATTTTAGATATTTACAATTTTCTTAACTTTTATTGATATTTCAGTAGGACTAAGATTTTTCACTGTGATTCAAAAGATTTTAACCTTGTATAAACAGTCTTTTCAGGAAAGTTTCCATACATTTACTTCATTTTCTTAAAGCTTAATATAATGTTTTAGTAGATTCTCATGCACTTTATTTATATATAAATCCCCTAAGTCCATTAGGAATATATATCAGTGTATAAAGCATTTCCTTTTAATAAAAGAAAATTTAAATAGACTTTATAAAGGTGAAATGTTGAAAATATTAAATTTGTCAGAGAAAAAGTGTATTTTTAGGTCGAGCATAAGAAAGTGATTACGAAGTTGTAAAATTTATTATACATTTATGATAAGATCTGAAGAAAGTAATATTCTGTATGTAAATAGTATCAAATAAAACTGAGTGGAAAAATTGCTGCCCCAATTTTATTTTTGGTGCAGATACATTGATTTCTTGTTTTAATTTCTTTATATGCGTAATCCTCTTCAAATAATCACTAACTTTATATCAAAAACTTTCCTGAATACTTTTTATATACTTCAAAATCAATAGCCACATAATACTTTTTGAAGACAATCTTGATAGTCTTCCCCTTAAATCATTTCTTATAATCCTTTCAATTGATTTGAAATGCTTTCCAGTCGCTGTCTTTTATTTCTCTTTATAACTGCTAAAAGTATCCTTTCCTACCTATCGCAATACTTTAGTTCCAATCATCTAAACCAGCGATTTTCCTATCAAATTTTCCTCACAACCACAACCCCCAACCGTTTTCATATCAAACATTCTCTCACAAAAAACAATAAACATCCGAATTTGCGTCCAGCAGAAATTCAGTAACTAACTGCAAAAACTTCTGCTATAATTATATCATGGAAAGTTGGAATGATTACAGCACCAACAAAGAGATGTTTACATACGACGGGACCTTTAAAAAAATCCTCCCAACAGCTGCATCATCGAAAATCATCGGGAGAAAAATAAGCACCTCCCAAGCTCTGAAAGTGAGCCAACAACAAAAAATAAAACCTAAAGCTATCGAGGTAAATAAAATTACCAAAACTAAACTAAATGAAGGTATTAGATCAGAGTCAATAAGCCCTTCTCCATTGAAAGCATCAGCAAAAAAATTGAAAGCTAATAAAATTCCTAAAACAAACTTATCATCACCACTTAACATGCTTAGTATAAACAAAGATAAATCGAAAAAGAAAGATATAGAGATTAAAACAGATAAACATAAGACTATAAAAAATAAAAAGTTCATTTTTGAGTCACCTTTACATTCAAACAATTTGAAAGCAGATAATTTAGTTAAGTCAATTGAAGAAAAAAATCCTAATGAAAATAAAAGATCTAAGTCTAAAAAAACTCATAGAAAAAGTGTTCTTGGGAATAAAGACAAGGATATAATTCAAGTTAAAATCCCATGTGAAATCAAACATAAGGACAAAATTTCTTCAGCATACAACACCGAAACAATAGAAAGACTTAAAACTGAGCCTAACCAAATGCAGAGATCACTAAAATCCCGACTAAGCCAGGAACTGCTTAAATCCATCAAATCTCCCGATAAAAAGCTCCAAAAAGATCCTAAAGATCCCAAAGACCCAAAACCTTTAAAAACCAAAAAATCCGGGACAATTCAAACCTACATCAAAGAGAAAAAGCGAAAACAGTTAATAGAAAAAATAAACAAAAAAATCGAAGAAGATTTCCGTGAACGGGAACGTATCAGTACCTTAGAACAACTTGAAAAACGGCCAAAATTTCAAAAACCTAAAAAGCCCTTAAAAAAAAAACTACTCGACAACGACTATGAAAAATTGAAATCCCAAGCAACCAAACTTAGAAAAAAATACAAAAAAAACTATGATTTAAAGCCTAAAACAATAGATTTAAAAAACTCAGCATATCAAAGCCATGACAAACTTATGCAATTTTTAAACCCAAAATCCACAAAACAATCTATATTTTCTCGTAGTTCATCTCAAGATTTTTCATCAAGTTCAGAATCTTGTGTAAGTGATCTTTGTACAGATCGTGGAGAATGGATAAATTTATTAGAATCTAAATACTCAGGAACTAATAGTCAATTTGTTGAAGATTTCAAAGCAAGAATGATGAAATCACAAGAAGAATTTGAATATAAATCTAGAGCGAATGAGATATCTGAAGATGAGGAGGATGAAGAAGATGATGAAGAGAAAATCAAAACTGTTATTGAAATAGAAGACTCATCATCAGAATCATATGATTTTAGAGATCAGAAATTAGAAAGTAAAGATTTGAAATCGAGTCATAAAGTTCCCCCTTTAACTTTGTCGTTATTAAAAAGTGAGGGTTTTGATAGTGATATTGATGAAGATGAGGAAGATTCTTATACTGATAGGGATGATTCTATTAAAGAGACAAAAATGATGAAAGGATCAAAATTTATAGGTGGGTCTGATGAAGAAGATAGTGAAAATGAAGATTATTTAGATTCGGATTCTGATATTGGAACACCTTGGATTATTGATAATAAAGGTAGGGAAAAATATGAGAAAAACATGATTGGTAGTGATGAAGAAAGACTTTGTATGAAAAATAAACAAGAAGATGATAAGAGGAAGTTGAAATTTTATGGCGAAGATTGCGAATTAGGATATGATGATAGTTTTTTATATAAGATGTCGTTAAATGAACAAAAAGTTAATAGAGTTGAACATGTTGAGGGGAAAAATATCCGGAATTACGAAAATTTTAGTAGTGGGATTATAGATAAAGGCAAAATTTGTGAAAATGAGGAAGTGAAGGAAAATGATAAAGTAAAGCAGGCTATGGATAATAATGATGAGATGAAACCGTTAGAAATGCTAAAACTTCTTATAAAACTTTATGAACCGGAAGACAAAGATGTTGAGGCTAAAAAGATAACTGAGGAAACAATAGCTCAGAATCAATGTAAAGATGTAGTAGAAAATAAGAAAATAAGTCCTAAGGGGCCGATATTTATTGAAACAAAAGGGGTAAATGCTCAAGAAAAGTTATTTTCTAACACAAAAGATCTGATTTCAGGAAATGAAAAGTATCAAGGGTCTAAGAATTTACTAGCTAAAGGGGATAATGCTAAAGCTAACTTGTATAATTGTTATGAAAAAGATGAGGAGAATAAAAATGAGTTGGGGTTTAATATAGGGAAAATTAAAGAAACAAAATTGGCACCTGCTACTATAAATGAAAAAGTACAGGGTTCGAAAGGGGAAAATATTGAAACTAAATTTGGACAAGTTGCAGATCAAGGAAAAGATTTTTTTATGAAATCTGGAAAATTGCAAAATCCTGAAGGAGTTGGAGAATTTAAGAAATTTGACTTGGAAAATCATGATGAAACTAAAGAGTCTAAGAAATTTGCAATTCAGAGTATTGAGAAAACCTTAGATCCTAAGCAAAATATAAACTTAAACCAGGAAAAAACTCAAGAACCTAAACAAGTTTCGATTGTGAATACTGAAAAATTTCAAGAGACTAAGCAGGTTCTAATCCCAAGCCCTGAGAAAACTCAAGAGCCTAAGCAAGTTCCAATTCCAAGCCCTGGAAAAACTCAAGAGCCTAAGCAAGNGCCTAAACAAGTTTCGATTGTGAATACTGAAAAATTTCAAGAGACTAAGCAGGTTCTAATCCCAAGCCCTGAAAAAACTCAAGAGCCTAAGCAAGTTCCAATTCCAAGCCCTGGAAAAACTCAAGAGCCTAAGCAAGTTCCAATCCCAAACCCTGGAAAAACTCAAGAGCCTAAGCAAGTTCCAATCCTAAGCCCTGGAAAAACTCAAGTGCCCAAGCAAGTTTTAATCCCAATTCCTGAAAAAACCCAAGAGCCTTCAAAATCAAAATTAAATTCAGAAAAAGTACCTGACTCCAAAAATCTTATCTCAAGTCCTAAAAAAAATCAACAACCCAGTCCTCCATCATCCCAAACCTACACCTTAAAACCAAACACAAACTCAATATCTATAGAAAACCCTACTCAAAAAATCGAAAAATCTCAAGAACTAAAATATCAGAATCTCACAAGCATATCTCCAGTACCTAATTTTTTGCCACCAACTTCCTGTCAAGATTTAAAAAAAACTCAACTAAACTCAATAGAAAAATCCCAAGAAACCAAAAAACTGCCATTATCCCAAGTCCCAACCATAATAAAACCTCAAAACCAAATACCAGGCCATATAATCCCCCTCAAGCCAGAACTATCTGAACTGAAAAAAACCCCAACTTCATACACAAAAAACTTCCAAGCATTAAAAATATGTTCTAATCCATACTCCGACGATTCATCAGAATCATTATCGGACTCAAACCCTTTAACTAAACCTTATTATGATAAAAAACCTCAAGAAACCCTAAAACCTCATCCTTATAATCCAAATGATATCCCAGAAAAACTAACTCCTAATACTGAAGATCTAAATTCTAAAATCATAACAGAATCTATATTAAAACCTGAAAAAAATGAGCTTCCAAAACAAAGTCCTCGTGATACTCGTGGGATAAAAGGGATTATTGAAACATACCCAAAAGCTAGTCCAAGACCCTCACCAAGACCTTCACCAAGAATGTCCCCACGTATGTCCCCAAGGATTGCCCCTGTAAATATAGAAAAAGGATTTTTGCGTTTTAATAGCACTGAAGTCCTCTCGCCTAATACAAAATCAACACCTATTATAGCTAAATTCATAGAAAACCCTAAAATTAATGAGAAAATCGAACCTAAAAAGCTAACAGAAAACAAAAATTTACTAAAACTCCCTGAGATTATAAGCGAAAAGTCTATAGAAAAAAATCAATGTGTAGAAAAAGACAAAAAAAGCAAGTCTATATATTCGTTATTCCCTGAAAATATAGACAAATTCCTAGACTGCCCTGAAAATGTGGAAAAAATCCTTGAAAATACCCCAAGTTATACAGAAATCAACCCTAAAACAGATAAAAATCTTACAAATATTCTCATATCCCCAAACTCAGATGATTTCTCAAATAGTTCTATAGACCCAAGCCCTTTAAGTGGTGATGCTATAGCCAAAACTACTGAACTTCTTAACGAAGCTGCGGAAATATTATCAGCATGTAATAAAAACCCTGAAAAAACATCAAAACCATATGAAAATACTTATAAAACTACAGATGATTCCCCTGATATCATATCAGAAAAAGATGAACCTTTTAACTTTATTGCCCTTATAGAGCAAAGTCAAGCTAAATATGAAAAACCTAACCAAAAAATAAAGCCAAATCATAATATAAGAGAAATTTCTAATAACAATATATATATGGGGGTTAATATTGATGATGCTTTTCCTGAGATTATAAATCAAGAAATATCATGTTTTTTAAAAATAATTCCATTTAAAAATATAGAAAAAGAAGTTGATTCAAGTATTGAATTCGTTTTAGCTTATTTGGACTCTATGGCTAAAGAACTTAAAGATAATGAAGCTGAGGTACTTGAAGCTATTAATACACCAGTGTTTTTAGAACCTGTATCAAAATTAGCTTTGTTACAAGATATGAGTATTGATGTGTTGACTAAATTTCCTACTTTAGAACTTATACTTCCTGTTGAACTTTGTTCTGAGTTGAAGATGATGTTTCAGTCATTAGATGTTCCTAGTAGGCAGATTTATTTGCAAATGCTTTTTGATTGTGTTAATGAAGCATTGAATTATATTAGACCTTTTGGTATTAATGGAATACCTGACCCGTGGTGTAACAGTCCAAGGATATTATTTGGAGAATCTGAATTAGAAAATGTTTTCAATCGGATTATCGCTTACCTAATAAAATGGAGCTCATGTCGTGCTGGGTGCTTCCATAATTTTGAAAGCCAAAACGATGAAGAGCGTCTTCAATCCTTGCGAGAAGAAAAAATGAGTTCTCTACTTTGCATAGATGTAAGAGATGAAGAACCAAATTGGCTAGTATATGATGAAGAAGAAACTCAAGTGAAAATCATAACAGCAAACAAAATCCTTGAAGATCTTCTTAAAGAAACCCTTGACTTTCTTTAACCCCAATTAACATAATTGTATAAAAACTATTAAAAATCATGCAAATCTATTAAAGTTATTGGATTTCATACAAATCCATAAAAATTCATATAGAAATATTTAAAATTCATAAAATTTGCATCACTATGATGATATAAAATAACTTATAAAGGACATCCAAAACCATAAAAACCTAAAACTCCCTATAATTCTTCCTATATAACCCATAAAATTCAATTCAAAACCCATCTTAAAAATTATGTTTTACCTATAATTTAATCATAAAATCTAATTTCTCGTATTTTTCAATAACTCCGTAAGTTTTTGCTTAATTTATCATCAGCTTCACTTATTCTATTTATTTTTTTCTATTATCTAGAGACTGTTATGGATAGTTTTTAGTATAATTGATGGCTTACTAGGTAGGATTTTCAATCTAGATACTGGGCTATTATTAGCAAATGTATTTTTTATTTGAAGATGGTGATGAAGAATTGGCTCTATTCGGTGATAATCTAATCTTTTTACTTGAGGAGTTTTTTTACACTTATTAAATTAGAACCTGGTCTTGAAAGGTTGATAGATTTGGTGGGTCCCTAGATGAATTAATATTTTTGGGATTCTTGTGTTAGGCGATCTTGAAAAAATTCTAGTCGCAGGAATTTTTATGTTGAATCTTGCTATTAGGGATGAGTCTTTAAGTTTCCTCGAGCTTTGAAGAAGTGAAAGGTTTTTTTTCCAATCGAAGCACTTTTTTGAGTTTTTTCTCGTTTTGTCTAAATAAATCTAGCTCCTCACTATAGCTTTCGATGTTTATTTTATAAAATTCCTCTGCCTTCCTGCCAAAATCGTATATATTTCTCATATAAACCAGCATCTTTCAATATCCTTCTTCATCTTCACTTTCTGTCTTTGAGCTTTTTCCAACTATTGGGTCAAAAGCAAAACCTTATCATTTATATCATAAATTTGCACTTTCCCTCAGGTTCTCTTTCTAACTGGACAATGATAAGATCAATATTTTTTTTAACTTGATCAAACTCATCATAATTCTTTTTTTTAAGCTTTTTCACTTCTCTTGTCCCTTAATGCCATAATTTTCATTTTCCTATTCTAAAAATTTAGACTCTTTAATTAAATTATCATCTTCCACAAATACTTTTCTAGGAGCTTTGGCTAAAGTTTGATTGTGCTTATATTTTTTAAGCATTTGCTTTAGTTCAATAAAAAATTTTACGATGAATTCAGGGTCAAAGTCTAATTCTTTAAGTTTTTTAGTTTTTTAGATTTTTAAATTTTTTGTTTTTTCAAAGCCAGAACTCAGTTATTCTATAGTTTTTTCATAGTTTCAATATCAGGAATATTTTCAAAAGATAAGGGAAGTGGACAATGAATCCTTTCAAAAAAATTATTAAGGTTAATATTAGGAAACACTTTGATAAAAGCTTTGGATTTTGATTAGAACTTGAGTTTAAATTTAATAAGCTAGAAGTTCTATGACTACATTTTCACTTGTATTCTCTAATGCGCTTATAAGCATTTTGATAAAACTAAAATTTTTTAGCTTTTGGAAATTTGAGTTAAGATTTTTATGTAGGAATAAGCAAGACGATCCAGCAGTCAAATTATGTTGATAAATGTTAGGGCACTAAACTGAAACCTATTAAAGATTGAAGAGCTCGAACACAGAAAATAAGTGAAAATTACTTTGACTTTAGAAAATAGGTGAATGACCAAGTTTGAGTTCTAAAAGCTAAAAATTAAATATTACAAGAGTCAGGCTTACATACTAATTAGCTTAAGAGCGAAGAGAAATACTTATTCAAGTTAGCCAAGAAGGTAAATGCCTAGTCAATATCAACAAAGTATCTAAATAAAAACTTAAACCCAAAATTATCTATGGAATTAAAATCCAAGCTTATCTAGTTTTATATCTATATATGTATTATAATTTTTATATGCTGCATTAAAATATTCTATAGAAACTCATAATTCATTCCTTTCAAGTATATAAAAACATTATTTTAGTTTGATAAAGCATTCACATATAATTGATATTTTAATGATAAAATGCATATCATTTTTATAAAATAAAACCCCAATTATAAATCTTGATATCATTGAATCATTTTTATAGAAAATTCGCTTATATTCGTAAGATAGCATGCTCTAAGAAGATCTCAACAATTTAAAATATATAAATCTAAATAATTAGGATTATACTATATTAATTGTTGCAAAGGATTATATTATATTCATCATTATAAAAGAATATAATTATATGAAATGATTATGAGATAGTTCTTAAGATAAACTAGCTATACAAATTTTTAGAATGCGTATAGTCTGGTAATATTATTTAAATTTAATTCAAATTTATTAATGAACACAATTTTCTATACTTTATAACCAATATGGCACTTCAAAAGTAGTAGTTAAAATGAAAACTTCATTAAAAACTTATTTATAACTATTAATTTATAAAACTGTTCTAGTTTATAAAACTACAAATTTTCTATACAATTTTTATAACATTTACTCAGGACATTAAATATTAGAAACTCTGCCTTGAAAAAATTATGTATGCAATAAATTACTTTTAATATATAATGCCTTTAATTAAACATAAAGATTTTAATTCACTCCTAGTTAAATGATTTCAAGTATTAATTTCAATATAATTTTCTTGTAACTTTAATCTCAAAAATTTAACACTAAAATTCAATGAAATCTTATCTTAAATTATTAAATTTTCCTTGATATCATTAAAAACAGGAAGTGTACTTACAATTTAAAGAATATTTAGTATATATACAAGAAGAATTAAAAAACAATAATAGGAAAATGAAATAACCGAAATTATAATTAAGAGCATAAATCAAAGTATAAAAGAAAATGATTCGATTATTTTGAATCTTATTCATCATTTAGAAATAATTTTAATATTTAAAGTCTGATTATTGCCAAACCTAACATACATTTTTATTTTTCTAAAAATTATAACAAATTACTTCAAATAATTAATTATTTATCTTTTATGTAATAATTTTCATAGCATTTAGATGAAAAATTCTCATTAGCTTAAAGTATAAAAAAATTATAATAGATATCTTAGAATATATAGTAAAATAATCTAAATATTAAGTCCTTAATATTTAAAGCAAATGTTCATTTTACATTTTTATATCAAATTTTTTAAATATCAAAGGAAATTGTCTTATTTGAAAATAGATGCAAGATAGCATAAAACAGATATTGCTTCACTAATATAAAATTACAAGAAATCAACGATTTTAATTTTTTTAAATAAAATTAGATGCAAGAGCAGATTTAATATAATCTTATAATAAACAATAAATTATTGTGGAGGGAAGGCATACAAATAGAGTTAAAAAAACTGATTAATGGCAAAATAATGATGAAATCGCATTTTTAGGTAAATAAATTATAATAAGCAAATATAAAAAAGAAAATTTGCTGATAATTTGTCAAATATCTTATAATATATATAATAACTCAAGATTCATGTCTATGCTTATTGTTAGAGTATTCTAAAATAGTGATATTTTCATTAGAACCTTTAAATTTCTAGTGAAAACATTCTAAGCTACAAATTGCTAGAATTCCAAAGTTACTTCAAGGCAAAATCCTGCCGTATAATAATTTCCTTTCAGCATGCTGGAGTATATATTTTTGATAAATGGGATATAAATATATTATTCANGCTGGAGTATATATTTTTGATAAATGGGATATAAATATATTATTCATCCTTCACAAGCTTATTCGAAAATTTTGTTACTTCTTGAATTACTTTATTAATTGGAATTATAAGATAAAAGGCCTTTTACTTATTTCTTCCCAGGCCCTTGAGGCTAAAAGCCATATAATTAATGGTCAGGAAAATTTTACGAAAAGCTAAACTTTGGACTCTAAAGGTAAGATTAATTTAGGAAGATTCAATACTAAAGGCAACAATAAAGAAGATTGGTATAAAAAATTGGAGATCAGTTTCTCAAGATGTGTCAAAGAAAATCAAAATCGCACGAACTGCAAAACAGTGTCGAGATCGTTGGCTAAATTACTTGACCAAAGGCATCAAAATCAGTGCTTTTTCGGAAATAGAGATAAAAAAGCTTTATAAGATGCAAAAGATATACGGAAACAGGTGGCTTAAGATGGCCAAAAGGCTTCCAGGACGTACAGAAAACCAAGTCAAAAACTTTTTTTATGCTATGATAAGAAGAAATATCCGCAAGTTCAATAAAGGTAAGGAAGAGAGCGAAAAACTAAAGTTTATCTCAATGGACATGCTAAAAAATAATGAAGTAAGAAAACTACTATTATCAAAAAAAGGCTTATCTTCGGCTAAGTTAAGACAAACTAAGCTTTCCAAAGAAGCTTTGAGCTTTTTAAAATCCCTTAGAAATGATCAAAAAGGAACCAATGAAGAAATTACTAAAAATATATTATCAAATAGAGATATATTTAAAGATTTAGATCAATCCGAAGGCAAAGTAGAAATATTAGAAAATTTTGACCAAGTGAATAGTGATAATATTAAAGACAAGCCGAGCTTCTTGTTTCCAAGTTGTATCCTTCCGATACCTTTAGGACTTTCAGAGTATCTAAAATATGAAATGCCTGAGGTAAAAAATGGTGAAATTTCTGACAGGTTAATCATGAAAAGCCTATAAAAAGATAGTATAATCTTTTAAGTATTAGTTAATAGTTTAAATGATTCTCAGATGGAAAAATTAGTTTTTAAAGGATTTTTTAGAATTTTTCATAATATTATAAGTAGAATTAATTATCTATGAATTTTTATGAAGTCTCTTAAGCCAGTGACAAATCTAATTATAATGTCATGACCTGAGGCAAAATGATCCTAATTAGTTATTAAAATATACAAATAATTATGATATCAATANTAAGTATTAGTTAATAGTTTAAATGATTCTCAGATGGAAAAATTAGTTTTTAAAGGATTTTTTAAAAATTTTCATAATATTATAAGCAGAATTAATTATTTGTGAATTTCTATCAAGTCTCTTAAGCCAGTGACAAATCAATTAATAATGTCATGACCTGAGGCAAAATGATCCTAATTAGTTATTAAAATATACAAATAATTATGATATCAATGTATAACGCAAGCCTTTCGAAATTATATATAAAACTTTTGTTAATTTTTTTCTAATCCAAATCAAAATCGTTCATCTCCTTTAATTCTTCACAGTCAGGTAAAAACTAATCCAACCCCTTCTCTCTTCATAAAAAAATATCATCAGAAATCTAAAACATTAATAATCCTCCTAAATTTTCCAAACTTATTCTTTAACACCCTAATTTCGAAAATTCATTCAAAGTAATACAAAAAACCTATCCTAAACACTTAAAAACAATAAAATAATTAACTAATATCTAGGGTTTCTTCTAGAATCATCATATTTTCTTTCAGGAGAAGGAGGACGATAACTCATCCCAGGATGTGGTGGCTGCATACCAGGGTGCATACCAGGGTGTAAACCAGGATGCATACCAGGATGCATACCAGGGTGCATATTAGGATGCATTCCAGGATGCATTCCATGATGAGGTTGTTGATGCATTCCTGGATGAATACCATGAGAACCAGGTCCAGGTTGCATAGATTGTCCAGGTGGACCAGGTGGACCAGGAGGACCAGGTTGACCAGGTTGCCCAGGTGGTCCAGGTCTAGGAAAATAAGATCCAGGGTACATTGGCTGTTGTGGATACATATACCCTGGCATATAAGAATAAGGTGAAGGTCTTTGGACAAATTGTTGAGATAAAAATTGATTCACGTTCTGAACGCTATTTTGAGGCTGTTTCTGAGCTTCTTGTTCTACTTGCATTCTTATAACAGAAATCAGATTATTGATTTCATTGTTGTTTGGCCCTAGGTCTTGTGATGAGTTACTAGATTTCAAACTTTCCATTGCTTGTTTTAGATTTGATAATATCTCACTGTAGTTTGCCCCACTTGATAATGCACTTAATGCTTCTTGTAATACTCTTGGGAGGTCTTCACCGTTCTCTCCTTTTTCTTCATCGTCACCTGAGGTTATTGGGCTCATCTCTTCCCTTTCAGGAAGATCGTCTTCTTCAATTTCTTGCACGCTACTGGGGTCTATATTTGCTATAATTTCAGGGTCCATTAAACTTGAATTCGGTGCTGAAGACTTCTTGAAAAATATCAAACATCCAAGTTTGTCATGATCTGTAACGCTTGCAATTACTGACTTGTCTATTTTTTGGTTGATATTGATACGTAAAGTGTTTAAAAATGAATTGAAGGAATCGGTTATTGCTGATAGGTAAATAGTTAATGCATTATCTATGCGGATTACCGCAGCTCTACTTTTTTCTTTTAAGTCATTGACGAGTTCTGTGAAGTACTTTTCATGCGGTTCTGAAGGTTCTACCCAAGCAGTGACAATCGATCTACTGGCTACAGCTGACGAGTTTTGCGATATGTAAACTTCAAGCTCATTCTGCTTTGTCCTTCCATGCACAGAGAGCCTCGTAGTGAGTTTAGGGATTTTCTGAAACAGCTCAATGCTTTCTACTGAAAACATATTCACTTTTATATTATGTTTGCCGTATTCTAAAATCCCAGTCCACACTTTAAGGAGAGATCCAGGCAACGCTTTGTTCTTCGGGGCACTTGACATGAATGGGTCATACAATTTTTGTTTCTTCCTATGTTTTTTGCGTTGCATATCATTTTTTTGTGCAAGTTCCATTAAGTTATACTCTTGACCCATTTCATCAGGCATATCCCCAGCTTCTTCTTCGTCACTACTAAACTTTCCTTCTGGGTATACTTCATCATATCGATTTCTCCGTACTGGAAGATCTTCAGGTTTTGTTTCATAAGTACTTTCTGATGTATTAAAACCACTACGTTCAAGTCGAAGTTTACTTAATTCTTTCCATTCATCAGCTTGATTAAGTTTTTCTTTAACTGATTCAGCTTGAGCTCGATATTTTTCAGCTACTGGGATTAGTTCTTTGGGTTCTTCACGTTTGATTAGTTTTTTTTCTTCAGCTTTTTTATCAAATGCTTGGACTTCGCTTAGTAAATTTGACACACTAAATCCAACAGCACGTGTTGATGGGATTAAAGGTTTTGGTTCAGGTTTAGCTTGGACTGGGGCAGGTTTGATGGATTCAATCATTTTTTTGAGGTTCGAAATTTCTTTTTTTGGTTGGATTTTCTCAGGCTGGACCTTTTTTTTCTTTTGGGGCTCAGGATCAGGTTTTTCTGAAGTTTTTAATAGGGACCTGTGGATTGTGATACTTATTGGTGGGTTGCCGTCAAAGATTCTTTGGATGACTTTTGGGGTTTTAACTTCAGCTGTGCTTAGTAAAGATAGTTCTTCTACTGTGATTTCACCTTTGGCTAGTTTTTCTGAAAAACCCCCGTATTCTTGAAGGGAGGTTATTATGCTTTGCATGCTGATAACTGCTTTTTTATAACCGTTTCCTTGGAGGTTTGCGTATATGATTTCTTCTAACCTTTGGGAAATTTTTGATGATTTTTGAGGGTGTTTCGACCAGTTAAAAGCTAAATCTTTATTTAATGCACTTTCTATAGCACGTTGTGAAGCATGACGGTTTTCTATAACTTCGTTAAAAACTCCGCTTAAGGGTTCTTCTGGGTTGCTGACTTCGACTGGAGCTTTTCCTAGACTGATTCTAGTCTTGTGCTCAATCACTGCATGGGATAAGTCAAAAGGTAACTGCTCGGTCTCAGCTTCGATTTTTGTAATTTCTTCTAATGAGTTGCATTCAGAAAGTTGTTGTTTAAACTCTTCACCTCTACGAACATAAAGCTCTAATCGATCTAAATCTTCTTGCATAGAGTAATCTTTCATTTGTTCACCTTCATTGTACCAACCAAGGATTATTGAATAATTAACTTTTGTATTTTGTGACAATTGGAGTTTCCTTTTCCAAAGTTTGATTTTAACTTCTTTTTCTTCATTCCCCATATAAATACGCATATTATTTAGTTTTCCTGAGATATAATTTAATTGTTCTAAATTTGAAGAGTCATCATATACACTATTCACAGCTTCTTCAAGAACTTTTTTAGCATAATTAAGCTCAGCTTGCATATTTTCACCATCTTCAAGTCGAGCATCAGAAAATTTGTATTCATTAAGGAACTGCTCAACTTTGCTTCTTTCAATTTTGTTCTTACTTGCATGTTCTTTAAGAATTCTAGCTCTCAAACTTAAAGTTGCTGTTTTTTCTATAGTTTCTTTGATTTTCATTGAGGTTTCTGGGATGACAACTGGTAAACTCATAACTTCGCTTTGAAGGGTTTTGAACTCTGATAAAAATGCCCTTTGGGAAACAAGGTCGTTGTATTTAACAGAAAATTCTCTACACTTTTCTAAGGTGCTTTTAACATAAACTTCTTCATTAGAGAGGATAATTTTGCATGCTGAGATCTGTTTACCAAGTATTTCCAAATCTTCATACTTCATCTGTTTCGAATCAGGTCCCTGGCTTTCAAAGTTCTTAAACTTTTTCAAATCATCCTCAATCTGTACCCTAAGTGCATTCTGTAGTTTCAGTCTATCTAAAGTTGAATGGTCAAGATAATCTTTATTTAAATACTCAATCGAAGTAAAAAAGTCATTCCATTCATCCAAAGAGATTTTCCCTTTAGTCTGAAGTAATTTCTGTCCACTTAAATTCCACTCATATGAACAAAGCTTAATACCATATCCTTCATACTCAATAAAAATACTAAAACAGTACTCTTTGACTATACTATAAAATTCCTTATAAACTGGGGTTTCAACAAGAGCTTCATAAGATTTTTTCGCTTTCTGTAACAAATCCTCATATTTTTCCCTAGCAAAATACTCCTGTTGCCTAGCAAGCCATTTTTCTAAATCAGCTAAATCGTTTTTCATAATCGAAATTTCAGTATCACAATTAATATTCAGTCCTTCTGCAGTTTGAAGTAATTCTTTTATTTGTAATAAAGATGGTTTAGGTTTTTCATTAGCTTTTTTCAAATAATGGTGGATATCAAAAGCTTGAGAACTAAACCATTTTCTTGCTGAGTTATAGCTTGTATACCTATAAAGCCATTTTTCATATTCACTAATTGTATCGCTAAGAGTGACTAAATATGACACATTACTTGGGATATTTAATAATAAAGCTTCTTGATTGACTTCATATAATTTATCGATCATTGGTTTTGTGTCGAAGAGTTTTTTTGAACTTAAGCACCAGTCTATCCATTTATCCCAATTTAGTATTTTTGAGTATTTTTCAGGAAAAATCATACCTAAGGATTCAAGTTTTTCTTTATAATTTTCAATATTGGTTTTTAAATCGTCTAGATTTCCTTGTAATGCTTGTGATATATCTTGATTACATAGGGTTTCAAAAAAACTTATTGATTCATGGATTTTATTTAGAAGGTCTTGAAAATTTAGTAAAGTTGATGGAGTTGATTTTAAAGTTGAAGCTCTTTGCTCAAGGTCTTTGATTTGTTCTAAGGTTATTTCATCACAAAGGTTAAACCTTTGGTATTCGATTTCCCATAGTTTTAAGGTCAGATCTTGGAGCATTTCTTCAGCTTGGGTATCTCTGTAGATAATTTTTTCCCCTTTGCTGACTAGGTTTTTTATTATGTCTAGTTCACCTTTTTTCTTTTTGCGGAAGTCTTCATCGCGGATTTCGTCGATTTCTTGCAAGGTTTCTCTAGCTTGTTGTAACCATTTTAATGACTTGATTTTTTCTTCAATTTGGTTCCTTTCTTCAACAAGCTCAACACGAGAGTTTTTTAGTTCTTCAAGAAGCTTTGAATATACTTGTAAAGGGTCAGATAAAGATACTTCCAGTGTTTCTTTAACTTTACCTTTTAAGTCTTGAACTGATTGGATCCTAGTTTGTAAAGCTGAAATAAATTCTTCATCAGCATTACACTCTTTAGCTTCAGCCATAAGCCCATAAAGCTCTTCTTCCTTATGCCTTTTATGAATAACCTCGCTGATTTTTTTATTGATATTTGCCCGTTTTTCTATTATTTCTAATTCAGGGAATTGGCATATGATAGATTTAGCTTCTCTTACAAGTAATGTGAGTCTTTGTGGAGGAACTTTAGACAAAATTGCTGTAACTGCGCTCATTTGCCATGTTTCAGCTTCTTCAATTTTTTGAATTAAATTACCTTTATGGTCTTTAATATCAATAAAAGGGTGGATTTCAGACTCACCAACTGCTAAATGTCCTTTGACTTGATCTAAATTAGGTAAAACTGCATTTGGTCCTGGGTTTACAATAGCTTCAGTTTTCCGCACCCATTCAAGAAATTCTTCATTTTTATTAGCTGCTGCTTTCATGTATTGAGTCTCAACAGCCATAGTTTCAACTTCCTGTAGCAACACACTCAAATCATTTGCATCCATAGGCCTTTCCATCATTCTATACTTTTTATCCCAATCCTCAGCTGACTTAATCTCATCTTCAACAACCCTAATTTCCGTCTGCATAGAAAAAGGTAGTGTTTTAGCTTTATAAAGATAATTCTTAACATCATCAATACTAAGTTTCATACCTAAAATCTTACCCTGACTCGATTTAAGCTCTTCTTTTACTTCACTAAACCAAGAATCACAAGTTTGAATATGTTTTTTCAATTCTACCATACACTCAAGATCTTTAGAAAACCTTTTAAGCATAGTCTCATAAGAATTCTTAGCTTGTATCAATGAAAAAAGCTTAGAATTTTCTAATATCTCCCTTATCTGCCCTAAACTTTGGCAGTTTTCTATATAAGCTGTGATTTTCCCTATACTCGGTACTGTGATCCCTATAGATTTTACATCATTTATATAAGCTTGTAGACGAGGGATCACAGACTCATCTGGGGTTTCTTTAATCAAACTACTAATTTCAGGTTCTTTTTCCAAAAGCTTAGACCCACTGTGTAATTTACTTTCAAGTTCAGAGACTTGGATTATTTTTATAGGCAATACAGTCATCATTGTTAGAATTTCTTTGATTTCATCAACACGACATTTGCGTTTTATACAATTATCAACACGTAAAAATATGGATCGGGCTAGAATCACCCAGTCTTTAAGTTTAAAATTCGTAAAATTCGTCGGAAGCTCTAAAGCCATGAGTTTACTAGTTTGGTCTTCTTTATCAAGTTTCTGTTTTATCGTACTCCAACTATCACAAAACCTACAAAGGTAATGTTCGATTTTTTCCCCTAGTGCTTGAGAAACTTTCATACAATCTCCATGATACCATATATCACAAGCATCACAGGCAATCATAAAATGTTCCCCTTCAACATAATTCCTTTGACAAAAACAGTATTTTTCATGGTCTTCCTGATGGGTCGAGCAATAATATTCGCCTTTCGTCAGAAAATCAAAGATACCAACAGGGTGTTGTTGTAAAGCGCAATTTAGATGGGCTCGCAAGTTGCAGTCTCCACATTTAAAAGTCCCATATGAGTGATTTGAGCAGATACTACACTTATACTTAGTATTAGAAGCTGCAAAATGACTTAAGGTCATTATCGAATAGTTTGTGACTAGGGACATTGAAATCCCACATGTGACGTGGAGCCATTTATCTTGGACTTTCTTCATAGCGCCATTTGGTTGGTTGCAAATTTCACAAAGGCAATTTGAGGATGGACCTAATTCTAGGCACCTATCACAAAAAAACATCTTTTCTGAGCCTGTTGGCAGACCATAGCAAGCTTTATGCACAGAGAGCATACAAGCTTTACAGTAATGAAGACTTGTCTTGAGTTCTGACTTCAGAGTAGAGCTGGCTTCTTTTTTCCAACATACCTGACACCTATCCTGAATATTATTTACGGATGAAGGCACGTCGTTTTCTGAGTACAGGGGGTCTGACATTATTTATATATTTTGATATGATAAGAAATGCTTAAAAGATTTCAGATGATAATTGCTTTAAGATAAGAGATGTAAAGGATTTTATAAGAGAAAAAATAGATGTTAAAAGGAAAGTTTTTGATTTTATGATTAAATGGTTGAGAAAGATTTATAGTTTGATTTAAGAATAATGGAAGGTGGGAATTGGACATAGGGTGTTAGTATATTGTAAGATGCTAGGATAAGGGTATGTGAGGATTTTTAGGATGAGGGTTTTAGGTTTTTTGGTAAGAATATGGATGTGGGTTTGAAAAGTTTTAGGATTTTTTGAGGAATTTTTTATTGAAGAATTAGTTTTGGTCTTTGTAGGAAAATTTTGAGTTAAGTAGTTTTGCTTGACTGCTATGAATAAGATAGGATTTTATGTTAAGGTTATATAGAAAAATTATTATTTCTTAAAACTATTCAATTTTTTTAAATTATAATGCAGTTTATAGCTGATATTGTTTATCTCGTTACATAAAATCGATTTTTTCAATTGTATCTCAACAAATCTTAATCTTACCTGATTTCTCATTCTAATTAATATTAAACCTAAACTTCCTATATCCTATCTTTTTCTTTTAAAACTTACTTATCATTCCATCCCTTCAACATGAAAAAGCATATTTCATCATATCTTCTTTCATAATAAAATACTAATCAAAAGGTTTAGTTAACTAATGATGAGATTCACGGTGTATTGCAGGCTCTCTATAGAAAACTTCTTGTTCCATAAGATTCTTAGCATGAATTCTTGTTTGAACAGTCTCTTCATAGTCACAAACGTCTTCTAATATTATCCTCCGATACCAATCGAAATACACTGCAAATAAACCCCCAACAATCATGTAGATTGGGAATTCCCATGGACCTTTTTATATCTTACGATTAAAATGAGTCACACGCTTAGACTTGCTGTTACCTAGCTTGATAAAGTAGCCAACACTTGCTCCAAGCCAAAATAATCCCATATTTATTATATTTGGCAAAAAAATATATCGAATTATGATTTTTGGGATTTGTGATGGAGGATGAGGGATTATAGAAATTAGGATTTGAGAATTTTTGAAGATAAGATTGAAGGATAGTGGGTTTATGTTCTAATAATTGGAATTATATTTTTGGAGGAAGATTTTTGTTTGAAAAGTTAGATTTTTGATATTAGGAATTTATTTTTTATGTTGATTTTATTTGTGATAAAGATTTTATGGATTGATAAGTTGAGTGCTGTGCTTATGTTTTTTTTTATGTAAATATGTATTAGGAGAAGATACTTTTGTTTTGGTTATGCTTATTATGATATCTAGTTATTTTTTTGGTTGTTTATAGGAATTATCTTACATATTAAAATCAACTAAACACTTGTNTTGATAAGTTGAGTGCTGTGCTTATGTTTTTTTTTATGTAAATATGTATTAGGAGAAGATACTTGTGTTTTGGTTATGCTTATTATGATATCTAGTTATTTGTTTGGTTGTTTATAGGAATTATCTTACATATTAAAATCAACTAAACACTTGCTGATATTAAATCGGTATAAAACTCTTGAGTCTATCATTAATATGTGTTTTCACTATATTCTCCTGCTTCGAAATAATTTCATTACATTTCTTCAACACAACTGATGCATAATTCTTAATATCATTTTTCTTCCAATCCTTAGCAATACTCCCAATTATTCTCAAACTTTTTTCCACATAAAACATATCCGCCCCACTAGTCTTCCTCAACACACCTTCAGAAATCTTTTCAAAAAGTATCAAAAGTTCACTATCATTTCTTCTATACTCAGCTTCCTTTAAACTTTTAAACAAAACAAACCAACTTTCATGTTTTTTATCATCATGAATCTCTTTTATTTTCCTTTCTAAATTACTTGCTAATAGCATATATTTTTCTTTTAATTCTATAACAGATTCTCTGTTTGTTAAGTCTTTTAATACTTTTTCCCCATTGAGTTTTATGAAATGGTCTATAATCCTACTTTTCGGTTCATCAAGAAGGGTTAGAAAAATATTGAGAATTTCTGATGTCCGGTCTATTGAGCAGAATTTCAGTTCATCAAGAGCTTTTTTTATAGAAATTTCAGTGTTTTCTATACGAGGGAAAATTTTTTTTGATATTGAGGATTGGGGGGTTTTTATAATCGACTTTTCTGATGGTATGGTTTCAGGCTTTTTTTCTTGAGTATTTTGATATTCTGTGTTTTGTAGGTTTATTTCAGGTTTATGGTCTTGAAATCTTTTTTCTAAAGGGCTTTGGTCCTTTTTTTCATAGTATTTTGGGATCTTGTCGTTTTGTGTATAGATTTCATTTTTTAATATTTCAGGTTTTTTATTTTGCGTATCTTTTGTAAGGGTATAGAAATCGGGATTCTTCTCAGGTTTTCTTATGGGACCTTCCTTTTTCTGGTATATTTGCCGATCTTTGGCAAGTGTATCTTCTATTTCTCTATACCTTTCAGGGCCTTGGGAAAAATTACTAACCTTATTTTCGCTTTTTCTTAAAATATCTTCATGATTCCTATCTGTATCCTCACAAAGTCTGTAATTTTTATCGCTATTCTTAATTTTTACTTCATCTTTTCCTCCAAGATAAGTTTTATTTTCCAAGGACTTTTCAATCATATTCTCTTTTTTCTCCATATCCTCATTGATTTTCCTAAGCTTCTTAAGTTTACCACTAGTTTTATTTATCCCTCTTTTTAAAGGAATTTTATTTTCATCTTGTACTTCAAAGTAACTATCATCATTTTTTTTAAATTCAAGTTCAAACCTTTTTTTCATACGATGCAAGTAATCATCCTTAAGCGAGTCGACCATAGACGTGAACTCTTTTATGAGCAAATCTTTAAGATCCATAATATAAAATATAAATTATAATTTTTCACTAAGATATGATTTATTATTCAAATTTTTGGGGTTAAACATTCAAACTAAAAGCTTTTTATCTGAGTAAGATCTGATAATAATCAAAAAAATTGTTATAAGAGATCTTCAAGAAGATGTCTATAGCTTAATCATTTTATTATTATAACACAAATTCATAAGATAAAATAAATCATAAAAAATATATTCTATAAAAGTAATATCTAACTTCAGGTATATAAAACATTATAACCAATACAAAAACCTGTTATATTTTTCTATAATTTCTATTAACCTTAACTTTATACAATTATATATACAAATTTTTCTATAGATTTTCTTATGATTGTTCATTTAATATACTAGTGAATAAAATTTTCAAATAGGCCAACAAGTGTATCTTATATGATATCAGTTTTTTCCATTAGAGAAATGCTCTGATATTGTATAAAGCCAGGGATTTGATAAAATTT
Organism: Stentor coeruleus; assembly: GCA_001970955.1. NCBI lineage: Eukaryota > Ciliophora > Heterotrichea > Heterotrichida > Stentoridae > Stentor > Stentor coeruleus. The sequence continues at coordinate 38,425 of MPUH01000047.1, forward strand.
ATATGAATTATTCTAATGAGGAAATATTTTTAGAAAATCATCGAGCGCTAATATTAGTATCAGAAGGGTCATATCATTCAGCTGAAAATATGTTGTTAGGGATTTTACATGTTTTTCAAGAATCAGAGCATCCTAAAATTGAAGAAGTTATGACAATAAACAATTTAGCTTATATACAGCATAAACTAGGGAATTACCAAGAGTCTATAACTTTTTTGACTAGAGCTACATTATTTGTCCCTAGTTGTCCTATTGAAACTCAATATTCTATAGGCACTCTAATAAACCTTTGCTCATCAAACTCAGCTCTAGGCTTGCACAAAATTGCCCTACAACAAGCTTTCAGAGCACTTGAAATCTCTGAAAACTCCACAAACTCAGAACTCCAAGCTATAATCCACTACAACATCGCATCTCAGCTAGCTCAAATAGAAAAACCAGAAAATGCAGGTGCATTTCTCCAAGAAGCAATATTTTTATCAAAAACCTTCTTAGGGTCAGCACATCCTCTAACTTCATTAGCTCATAAAGCATCTCTCCTTTGTTCACAGCCAATAAAATACCACTTTCGCTTTAAAAGCTCTGAAAGTACATCAAAAATTTCATCTTTTTCAACAAGCACATCTAAACCTCCAAGAAATTTAAAACCAGAAGCTGAGTATTTACCAGCACCAGGAGATCTTAAGAAAAAAATCAATTTTTCAAGAAAAATTGTGTCGATATCATCATCAGGACGACCTATAAAAAATAAACTTTTTATTGTAGCAACACCTTATGTTAAAGAAATTAGGAGATCTAAAAGAATTGATGCTGGATTGTTTATAACTCCAAAATCTGTAAGGAAAAAGGCTGATTCGGTTTTTTTACCGCCGAATAGGTTTTTTCCTGATAATGAAAAAGAGAAAAAAGGGTTGAGTATTAGGAAAAGAATTAAGAATATTAAAGAAAATATTTTGAGTTTGGAAAGTAAACTTAAAGAATTTATATCGTTTTCAAGTTCGATTATGATGATGGTGGATTTTGAAGGTTTTGAGATGACTATGGGAAATGTAGATGCGGTTGTAAAAATTCAAAGATGGGTTAGGAAATGTTTATTAAAGAATCAGCATAACTAAAAATGAAATTATAGTTAATTAATCTTATAATCTATTTGGACTATATACATATAAAATACTATTAAAAGTCATAATATTTTTAACACCTAAAACTAATAAGCAAATCTATAAAAACTGTAAAGCATTTAAAACAAATATACAACCATATACAAATAATAATAATAAAAGGCAAAAATATAGCAAAATGATTAAGGAATATTAAACACATCCTCAATAATACAACCCGCTCTAAGGCTGGATATCTTTCTTCGACTTAATCTGAGTCCTTTTCTTAACAATCGGTTTCTTCGACCTCTTCCTTCTTTTCGTTTCATCCTCATCAGCATTTTCATCCTGTATTTCTTCTTCATACGGATTCAACATCTCTAATTCCTCCATAATCACTTTAACCTTACTCTGATCTGGACTACAAAAATCCAACAACGCTTCACAAAAATCATGCCCAAGTTGTTGCAAATGTTCCTGATTAAAATGAAAATCAGCATGTTTTCCAATACTAGCTCCACAAAATGAAGCTTCCATAGTAAAAGAATTTATAATCCCAAGTTCCTTATAAATAACAATCCTCGCTGTTGACTCTTTAGCTTTTTGTAACCCAAAAACACAATCATTAAAACTAAAAACATCAGATATTTTTTCAAGTAATTTCGGGAATATCCTTTCCCTATTACGAGTTTTCCCAACACATCCATACATAAAAATGTTTTTTTTCCTACTATGCCCATGAAAATCACAAGATAAAACAATCTCATTTTCTTCAGCAAATTGTTTAACCATAGCTTTTGCATGATAAATAGTTGGGTGAAGTTTTTTTGATGGATCTATCCAACATCTATTTAAATCAACACCAGCACTACCACATCGATTATTCCCACATATAACCCCATCAGGGTTTAACATTGGGATTATTTTGAATATAAAATTATCTCTAAGAATTTTTGCTTGTAAAGTTGGACCTATTAAATAATCAATAATCCCTTTCATCATCCATGATGAATTTGGCTCGCCCGGGTGTACCCGGGCAAATAATACAATACCTTTTCTATATTTAAGATTTTCAACTCTACCATTAAATGTTGTTATAGTTAATAAATCACATGTATTACCTGAGATTGTTTGACAAAGACTTTTTCTTCTTATTCTATGATTTTTTTTTGGATTTGAGACTATTGTATCTAAATATTTGCAGAGATCTGTATATGTATATGGATAACAATGAGCTAAATAAACAGTATCGTTATCATGATCTGTTGTTAGGCTAAAGGTTAGAGTAAAGTAACAAGCCCCAGGGGATTTTTTTATTGTGTTTTGGTAGTAACAAATATCTTGACCATTGCGGACCCAACCAATATGATGGATATGGGCATTTTTTTCTGAATAGACACAAGGCTTCATGCCGAAGTTGTAAAGCGAGTTTGGCTTGAGCATGTTGATTATGTTGAAAATGTACTTTTGTCCTTTGCGAGTGTTGCTTATAGAAAAATAGTACCATTGCATGTTTCCTTTAGTATTAAGATCTGTACGTAATACAAGATCATATTCATAATCATACATTTGAATAGCCCTTCTAAGATTGCCAGACTCAAAACGTGATTCAAATACTAAAGTTGTATCATCTATATTCTTTGGCACATAATAAGGTTCAGATTGACATTTAACTTCTTGGTATGGGCTTATATCAAAACAATCATAGACTATTCGATAATAAAGACGATCTTGTTGATCTGCTCTTTGATTTTCACGTCGAAAACACTCTTCATTAATGTTTTCTTTAGCTGTATATATAAACTCATATAGTTCAACTTCTTCTATAAACTCAGGATGTACTATTAATGGTATATAAGGAGCTGTGCTTTTGATTTCATTTGTTGGAAATTGCTGATCATAATAAGCTCCAAGATCATTTAATAGATTCTGATCTTCTGGATCTTGAGGATAAGGGAAAGATAGGCAGAGCCCGGGTTTGTTAGGGTTTTTGTTTTCACTTGAATCCATGATGAATTATTATGTTTTTTTATGAAGATTGTATGTGAATGTTAATGTGTTTTTTTAAACTTAGGTGGGTCTGATAAATTTTGTTAGAAGAGTTTTTGGATGGTTTTTTGAATTGAAGATTTTAGAATTGGGACTTTTTCGAGGTGGTTTGATACAAAATTTTAATTATCTTCCCTTTTACATTCAGCGTATATTAAGATCCTTCAACAAACTCTACACTTAAAATTTTATTTTATATTAACTATTCTTAATATGATTTAGATAATAGCGTCAGTGTTTTTTATATAGATTCAATGCAACAACTCCCGGTACCTATAAAAAATATTCAACCCTAATCGATTGTATACAACTCCCTTGCATATCACTTAAAATCACATACTATTTTCTGAGACCTATCCAAAACCTTTTACCCTCGATTTTTATTCAATTTCCTATATCTTCCTCTTTAACCACACCGACCTTCCAACAAACTCTATTTTCTTAAATTATCCAAAAAACCCTATACCAAAAAAAAAGCAAAAAAATCAAAAGAATCATCAACAATTCCACAACCCTCCAATCATAAATCTAATTTTCTAACAATTTCCCATAATAAAAACCAAAAAAAAATTCTCATACAAAAAGCATCCAGACTACCTTAAAAACTAAAGCAAAATCCCTACATAAGATTATTAATACTAAAAACTATTAAAACGAGCTCGCTATAAACTCATTATAATCCACAAACCCATGTTCATCAGTAAAATGCTTCATATGGTCAATAAGAAACTCTTGCTCTCTGGGGTCAGCAACATGACTTCTAATAAGATCTTCAACTTTAGAAATATGCAACTTCCTCTCAGCATCACTAAGCAAAATAAACCCTTTTTTAATCTCTTCACTTGTATATTCCTGACTCACACATCTCATTTTGAATAGTTTTAAAAAGTCATCTAATGAAGCTTGGGTCCTACTTTCAAAAACAATATTCATATATTTTTCCATTTCATCAGGACTTGGGTAAAGTTGGACTAATTTAAACATTTCTTCAAGTTTATCTTTAGTGATTTTACCTTGTTTTGCATATAAATTGAAAATATCCCTATAGTGGATTTTATTCCCAACTAAGCCTTGATTCATATTTATATCTTATTAATATTAGTGTTCTGAAAAACTTCGAATATGTCCATGAATGTATTTTTGGGCAATTTTAAATGCTGGGCTTATATATTGACTATTGTTTATTGGTGAATTACTGCGTTTTGTCGACTTTTGTCTTACTGGTTTTTTAAATGACCAACCGTATATGTCTTTTTTTAGTTTCTGTTGGATTTTTATTATTTCTGAGTTTTGTTCTTCGATTTGCTTTTTGATGTATTCGTTGCTTTCTAGGTAGTCACTTTTTGGTTTTGTTTCTTTTTTTAGAAGATGCATTTGACGGCTTTTGTCTTCGAGGATTTTTTTTAGTTTTAAGTTTTCACTTGTTAGTCGAACTAGTTCTACATCTTTTTTCTTACAGTTCTTTTCTATTTCTCCTAGTTTGTCACGAAAGGTTTTTATGTCGTTTTCATACTTTTCAGAGTTCGTTGGATTGTTTTCTTTTTTCAGCTGGGTGTTAATTTTTTCTAGTTCTTCATATTGAGACTGAGTGTTTTCTATGTGTAATTTTAATTGCTGCTCGATACCAATGTGTGCTCGAACTTTAGCTTCTAATTTCTGTATCATAGTCTCAAATTGATCTGACCGATTTGCAAGTTCCGCCATATCAGTATTTTTGAATTTCTGCTTAAATTTTAATAAGTCAAGCACAAGATCTTTTAAGTTCTCAAAAACTTCAAAAATATCAAGAGTTGAAAGAGTTTCTTTTTCCTCATTAGTTATACTAGAATCATCTATATGACAGTTAAGAGTAAAAGCGTATGTAAATAAGCTTTTAAGTCCATTAGACAGGTCAGCCTCATCCTTCATATCTGGGCTAACATAATTAATGATTTCTTCTTCACTCATTTACTAATTATACTGTTATCCCTAAAGGTTTATAAAATGGTAAAAAAAAATAGTTTTTATGAATATTGGCTTAGGTTGGAAATATAAAAAAATAGTTAAACAGATCTTTATTATAGACAGTTAGTATTTTATAATACTTTTCGTTATGACTTGTAAAAAAAAGTTTAACAAAAGTCATGATAAAAAGTAAATATGGAAGGAATTTTGTAAATTAAATAATAGTAAAAGTTGATTTGAAGATTTTTTAGAAATAATTACTACTGATATGCTGAATAATATGCTAAAATTATAAAACCTTCTTTTTTCACCTTACAACTCCATCCTTGCCTCCAAATCCATCAACTCCTCATCACCCAAACCTAATCCTAACCTTTCAAAAAAACTCTCCCAAAAAAAATCAATCAAAAAATATTCACTTTTTTCTATAAACAAAAATTCATCCTCCTCAGTACAAAATCATTCCCTCTCTTCATCCAAAATTTTCTAAACCTCCCATTTCAATACTGCAAACCCATATTTTCTCCATATCCCCCTTTTAAACATCATCATTCCGAAAAAAATCCTAATAAATCTATCAAAACAAACACAAATCTCTTATCAATATCAAAAATAAATAATAATCTTTAAATACAATTCTTTAGGTTAATTACACACACACTACATAATAATGCAATGACTATGAGATTTAGACTCAGTCATAATACAACCTTGACACCACCACTTTTGCTTTATTTCTGTTGTTTCCAAAACAAGAGGTTTAAGTCTTATTGGCGATTCTTCTTTATTGTTGTAGTTTTTATTTATCTCAAGTACCGAAGCTTTTATAAAAGATGCGGAACTACTTTCGTTTGGGATAATTGACATGTTTAGAGCTTCAAGTTCAGATAAAAAATGCTGTTCTTTTTCAGTGGACTCTTTGAAAGATAGTGAGTCTTGGATTTTTAATGACTGGTTCAAGTCGAATGAGAAATCGGTTTTCCCTGCTTGACCTTCACATGATGTGATCAGTTCTTTTAGAAAAGGATTTATGTTGTCGTGAGGGACTTTTGATGCAGATATAGTTGAAACTTGGCTGCTTTTCGAATTGCTCATTAAATATGATTTATTATTACAATAACTAAGGCATATTGTGTATATACTTTATTAAATTATATGCGGATTATCTAGAGATATTATTTACTATAGAACTTCATCTGATTATTTAAAAATAATAAACACATTTACTTAATCACATCTATAAATTTTATCCACTATAGCTTTGAATCAAAATTTTTATTTGCCTTTAACAAGTTCTTATAATTTCCTTATTACTTTATAATTTTATATAATAATGAGTGTATTCAAATCACTTTCCCCTAAAAAACTAGACTTCAATGGAGTTGTGGTATGAGATATTTAGGGAGGACTGACTTTACAAGATATAGAAAATAACTTGAAAAAATCCTTTAGAGGGATTTGTGATAATGAGAATTTGAGTGAATTTTTAGAACAAGCTAAATCTAGCAACGGCAAAGATGGGTTTTTTTCTGTTTCTTTTGAAAGGACTGGGAAAGATATAGAGGTTACTGAAGAGAAACCTGAGGAAGCTGAAGATGGGTTAGAAATTGCTATAGCTAAAAAGGAGATTAGCGTTTTGAGTTTTAGAATGGGAGTAAATGAATCGCCTAAAGAAAAAATATCGAACTCAAGTACTTTTAGGTTTGGACTTGGCCCGTTAGAATCAATTGAAGAAAGTACGGGGGAGGATATTCCTTATTGTTTGGATGTTCCAAGTATTTCATCTCATAAAAACCTTGAAAATGCTCATAAATCACAACAAGTCAGTCCACGGCTGCAGTTTATAGATATGGACTTTCAGCGGAAGTCGAAAAAAACCAGAGGCCAAGTGGTAGGTAAACCACAAGGTAGATTGGGTAGACAAAACAGACAAAAGTATTTTAAATCTCCTTATGCTGAAGTTCTGCAGATATCCCCGCAGAGATTACCAGCTATTAAAAACCCTGACAAAACTGCTAAGTTCCTTAAATGTATAACCCTAAACAAGCGTATTAAAGGAGAGTTTAATGTATAGCCCAAATAAGGCTAAATGCTAATTGACTAGTATTTACTAATTAACCCAGTAAATTATACCTTTTTTTACACCCAAAAAAGCATCTAAACTATTCAATCTTGCTTTTAATTAACAATTCTGTTTACTTTCAGTAAAAAATTCTTCAGTTTCCATCAAATTTTCAACACATATTCCGGATCTCCATAATTATTCATATTATATATCATATGTCCCCCTTGTAAAATATGGGACGAAAAATTGAGATCAGACACATCACGAGTGAATATTTTTCATGTAGGCTTTGCCTTGAAACTGTTAAAGACCCAATAGAGTGTAGGATGTGTGAGCAGCTTTTTTGCTATGAATGTTTGATTGGTTATATCAGATCAAACAAAGATTTTATTTGTCCGAATGGATGCTTAGATCCCGTGTTTGAAAAAGCGGGACATGCATTTGAAAAACTTATGGGTTTTGTTTATCTTAAATGTAAAAAAGTTGGTTGTCAGTATACAGATAGTATAAAAAATATTATAAAACATGAAGAAACATGTACAAAACCTGTGAAGAATCTTGAAATTGATGTTTGTGGGAAAACTACTGATAGGTGTGATAAGTTTTGGATTGAGGTTTTACAGAAAGTTATAACACCTAGAGAAAGGGAAATGTATAGGGGCACATGCAATCCTACTTATTTTTCTTGTACACACAAGTCTCAACAAACTTTTACGTTTTAAAATTTAATGGTAATTAAAAATGTTTGCTAATAATTAGTATTATGAAGTCTAAATATATAAAACCCTAAAATATTCTTATTTTCTCCCTAACAAAAAAGTTTATATATAAATGGAAGAAGAGTATTCTTCAACAACAGAAACTACGCATCACATCTCCAAAGAGCCTCTTGAAAAAAGTGAAGAGATAGTAACAGTAACTGTAGACTCTTACAAATTAGAAGATGGGAGAATGAAAAAACATGCTGTTTATAAAATCTTTGGCCAAGACTCTTCAGGAACTTTTGAATGCAATCGTAGATATAAAGAATTTAAAATGCTAAGAAGTTATTTCGCTATGATGTGGCCAGGGTGTTATATTCCTAAATTACCAAAGAAAAAAGTTGTTGTAATTAAGATATAGGGAAATCTAGATACAGATCTTATCCATAAAAGGAAAAAGCTTTTAGATTATTTTGTTGGAAGAGTTGTAAGCTATGGGTTTTTATATAAAAGTGAACCTTTTCAATTATTTATCCGTGGGCCAGCTGATTATATAAAAGGGACTATAAATCTAAAATCCCCATCATTTGTTGAATTACAAGAAAAGTATAAAGAGACTTTCCCTGAGGTATCTGATTTTGAAACAAATCAAAAAATCGATGATGATATTGCTAGTTTTTATACTACACTAGAAGATTGTTTGAGAAGGGTTAAAGGTTTTAAAAAAGTGTGCAAGAAGAGTGTTTTAAGTTTTTATCGATATGAAGATTCACTTACAAGACTTTCTGAAGGTGTTTGCCAGATAACCCATTATTTCTTCCCAATAAAAGAAAAAAACAATGTGGATTTTATAAAAAAAGTTACAAATGCTTATAAAATCCTCCTTGATTGGGCTCGAAGGGAAATTTTGGAAATTGAAAGTTTGATGGATGCTATTGAGAAAAAACTATATCTTGAACAGATATTAGGAAAATATCAAGCTAGACTTGGAGAACATCAAAAAGGTCTTGAGAATTTCCAAAGTGGTAAGAAAAGCTTGATGCAAAGGTTAAGTAAAAAGACTGATGAACAGAAACTTAAACACCTTGAAGGACATGTTGCTGATTCTGAAAAGGAACTTTTGGCATTACAAGTGGTAATTAGGATTGCAACTGGAAGGCTTATTCATTATCAGATACCTAGGTTTAAAGAAAAAGAAACTGAGAAGTTGGAAAGTACTATAAGGAGTTATTCAGGACTTGTTGTTGAAGAGTTTAATGATTTTATCACTCATTTCACAAATTTACAAGAGACTATAACCCCAACAGTTATTTAACCAGAATGTTAGTTAGTATTTATTTATTGATATTTCATGAAAACTTTATGTTTTTAACTGAATAAACCTCATCCTAAACACATCCTCTAAAATTCTTAAGCAATAAACTAATAAAATGAATGTTTGGGAAAATCAGATTTTAGAATCAATATCTTCAAAAGATTCTCAAGGGGCTATGAAACTTATAAAGCAAGGTTTTCCAATAAACTACTCTATAAAATCAAGAAATTCTCTAAACAACCCTCATCCATGTTTTAGTACACTTTTAATTGAATCCATATCCCATAACCTTCAAGATTTATGTGGTTTTCTATTAGAATCAGGGATTTCAGTAAATACAGTTGATTCTCTTGGTAGACATCCAGTCCATTTAGCAGCTTATAATGGGAATACTGAAATCCTTCAATTACTTGTAGATCATAATGCAAATATAGCAGCTCGTGATGCACTTGGGAATACAGTTTTACATATATCAGCTACTAATCGAAATTTGAATTTTGTTCAATATTTGGTTGAAAAACTGAAATTCCCTGTTGTTGTGTTTAATAAAATAATGCAAAAACCTCTTGATTCTTGTAAATATGCACAGGAAAACAGTAAAAGTTTACAAGAAAATGAAGAACATGAGAGGATTTTGCAGTATTTATGGAGGAAGGAAGAGGAGTATAAGAAAAATACTAATGATAAAATATTGAAATATAGTATTAGTCCTCAGGTGAATAATAATCAGAGAGTTTGTAGGATGAAAAAACATGGGATTGATGGGGATGCTGTTCAAGTACCAGTTTTCGCTTTTAAAAAAACGGTTGTTAATTTGACACCGTTTAAAGGAAGACAGACTATTCAGAGTTATTTGAAAGATAAACATGAAGCTATTAGGGAAGATATGGAGGATAAGCTGGCGAATTCAACGTTTAGTACGTATAGGACTAGAAGCCCTTCACCTCATTTGAGACTTCCTAAGATTAAGGGAATGAGTTTTTAGATGGTTTGGTGTGTATTTAATATGTAGTTTTTTAATTTTATTAAAGATATTCCTATGTCACCACTATCTGCTAAGAGGTTTTTATGATCAATTTATATTTATAGATGAATTCATAATAATAATAGTGTTTATGATTGATTAAATCAATTATTTATGCTTATTAACTATAACTTTCAAAGAAATTCTTCGGAAAAAATCCGTTATGACTATTCATTATATAGAAATGCTACAATAAATATAATTAACATAAGCCTTCCTATACAAAATTCATCAAACTTTAAGAAAATCATCTCAAAACACTATCTAAATTTATCAATAAATAAAATATAAATAAAATCTAGGAAAATTTATAATCATCAATTTAACTATCATTATTTTATTTACATTTAAATCAAAGTATATCTTATTATTAATTTTTTACCCTATAATATCATCTGATATATAAAAATTACTACATGATAAAAGCCCTCGAATGTTCATTTGATGAAGGGTGTACTAATAAACCTGTTTATATATGCACCTCTTGCAAAAACAGTATTTTCTGCACATCTCATATCAAAATTCACTTACAATTCCCAAGTGTTCACACAAAGAGACTTTTAGATGTAAATTCTCCTGATGGTATACAAAAATCTTCTGATTTCCTAAATAATATCCAAAACTCAGCTAAAAACAAACATGAAACTATGATTAATCAACTAACTGATGCATGTCAATCTTTGACAGATTCAGCTTTAAATCGAATATCCTGTTTTGAAAACTTTAAAATCAAATTATCTCAGGCCAAAGTTTATATAGAAAATTTTTATACTGATTCATTTTCAGCTTATGATGATGAACTAAATACTTTCTTGTTAAAAATCCAAGAAGAAGGTGAAGATATTATAGAAGAGGCTGATGTATTTAAAGATTTTGATAGAAAATACAAATTCGGTAAGCCATCAGAAGATCATGAAAAAACACAAGCTATCAATGAGTTAAAGATAAAAAACCTAGAATGCAATAAAGAAATAGAAGTTTTGGCCATGAAACTTTTGGAAAAAACAAGTGAGATTGAAGGTTTAAAAAGTAAACTTGATCAAGAAAAACTAAATTATACTGAAAAAACTAAAGCTCAAGAAGAAAAAATCTTAGAACTGACAGAAAGCATCAAACACTGCCTATCTGTAAACTCTGACCTCAGTGAAAAAATCTTAGAAAACGAAGCAAAATACCTCAAATTACAGCAAATTCACTTAGAAACCCAAGAAAAAACTAAAATTTTACAAGATGAGCTTAACTCAAAATCCCAAAAAATAACTCAACTAACTCTAAACCTCGAAACTTTATCACAAAACATCAAAAATTCAGAAGCTAAAGCAAGTGAAATGGANTTATCACAAAACATCAAAAATTCAGAAGCTAAAGCAAGTGAAATGGATAAAAAAAACCATGAACTTGGAATCAGCCTAATAACTATTACTTTACAAACTAAAAATTTTAAAACGAATATTGAAAACATGAGAAAAAATTTAGAAGAAAAAGATCATGAATTAGTTAATCAAAATGAAAGACATAAAGTTATATTAGAAAATTCTATAAGCGAACAACAATATTATATTAATGAAATTAAAACAGAGAAAATGAGTTTAGAACAAGAAATATTAGAACTTAAAGAAAATATATTGTTACTTGAAAAATCTTTAGCAAAAGAAAAAGAAATTTCGCTAAAGTTGTCTGAAATTTCATATGATAGTGCTAATCCTTTAGTAAAAGATTATGAGAAGTTATGTAAAGATATTGAAATACTTGATGAAAATAATAAAAGATATAAAGATGAAATTGAACTGTTGATAAAAGGCAAAGAAGAATTGAGAAGTAAACATGAGGAAAGTAAAAATTCTTATAAGAATTTGTTAGAAAGTAAAAAAGAGGAAATTAAAGTTATCCAGAACAGAGTTCAGGAATTAGAAAATCAAGTAAATGAGCTTAAAATATCTAAAGATAACATGCTTAAACAGATAGAAAGTTTAGTAGAAGCTAATGCAATACTTGAAGCTTCTTTTAAAAAAGAAAAAAATGACAGAAAAGATATTGAAGCTAATTTAAAGGAGATTTTAAATGAAAACCAAAATTATCTGGAAATATATTGCAAGTTAGACAATGATTTAGATATCTATAAAGCTTATGTTAATAAACAAAATGAGAAAATAGAGCAAATGAATACTTTATTAGAAAAAACGGAAAGTGAAAAGGTGAAAGCATATAAGATGATGCAGGAAAATATTAAGATTGCCCAATATGAATCGCAAAAACTTAACAAGCTTTTAAATGACTATTCTTTTTTGAATTCAGAATACAAAAATCTATACAATATAAAGCAGCAGAATGAGAATTTATTAATCAAACTTAAAACTGATAATGCCATCCTTTCTAATACAGTATACAATTGTGTTATACGAGTTTTAAATAAAAATTCAATCTTTTTAAGAGATGATAATTCAAATTTAATGCTATTTGAGGCTAAAAAATCAACTTATATTCGTAACAGCATTTTCGAAGTAACTACAAATCTCATATTGAACTTGACACATTTTATTATACTCATTTTACAGATGTAGGCATTTGCATTATAGATAAACAAACTCTTCAGATTAAATTTTCATATGAATTAATTGAGGACAGCTTCCATAACTTTTATGTATCTCCTAATTATAGGTTTATCGCTTTAAACAATAATAATTTGTTTATTATATTAGAAGTTACAAATAAAGATATAAACCCACGAATTGTGATTGAAGAAATAGGTATAAGAAAGATTATGTTTACAAAAAATGAACAATTTTGTGTAACTTATGGAGATAAGGTATCTGTATGGAGTACTGAAGGTGGTCATTTGATTTGTAAGCTAAAAGAAAGAGATTCGAATTTATTAGAAAATGCTTTTCCTCAGCATAAAAATAAGTAAGGCAGTTAGTAAAAATTTAATTAGGTTTAATGGGTGCAAATTAGATGTTTAGAATATTTCAATTATAACTTAAAGGAGGTTTATATAATTTCTTGAAAGCGAAATAATTTGATGTTTAGATAATGTTAAATCTAGTATAAGTAAATAAAAATATATATACTAATGGCTAAACTATAGTTATAACTAAACATTTAATTTTTAGTACATATGAAAACTAGAAACTAAAAATCTCAAATTATTTCATTATTTATCTACAATCAAAATTAAACTAAAAATATTGTTTTTGATAAATCCTATTAAATACAATTATCTTCAAAATCATAAAGATATTGATTTTCTTATGGCCCTATATTTAATATCACAGTCTTAAACCATAATCCTTTATAAAAAAATCAATCAGCCGTAGCTTAATCTATAATAAAAAGCCTATTTTTATAAAAAAAATCAATCAGCCGTAGCTTAATCTATAATAAAAAGCCTATTTTTATAAAAATATCTCTTATTAAACATAATGATTATTTACCAATAGAAAAACGAGGCCTATTTCATCTTATTTCTATGTCTAATCCTTGAAAATGTTATAATTTTATATATTTTTCTTCAAACTCTTCATCATAAAACCCAAAATTTATTATTTTTCCAAAGCTTTAAAATATCATAAAATCTATCTAAAAATTCATTATCATACTTACAATTAATATCTAAGACTTCAGGAATTCCAGAGTATTTGCATTAAAAATTAAAACATAAAACAAATATACTCAAAATACATGACAAATAAATTACTATAATAATTTAGTTTTTAAATAGATATACATATACTACCTAATAAAAAAGCTTTGATTTAAGGGATTATTTTACGATAATTTAAGTATAAGCATAAATGATATCAAAACACATTGGAAAAAACTACAAAAATTTTCTCGGAGGCTTAACCAAAAAACATCATCCACTAATCAAAGCTTTATTTCGAATGATGAATCAAATCTACAAGCAAGTTGAATATGGGGCAATTGAAAGCAAGTATGAAAAAGCACTTTTTTGTCTACTTGAAATATTGACTTTATTACAACTTTCATCAATTTTATGTTTACCCAACCACAATATCCTAAACTGGAATGATTATTCTGTACTATGGCGAATCCTCAGCTATATGCGTACAGACATTTTGTCCCTATATCTCATAAGCATGGAAACTGGTTTGAAAATAGTAAATTTCTTATATATTACTATGTTTTTTCTAGCCCTAGCTTTGTATATTCAAAATTTATTTTGGAAGCAAGGTAAACAAAGCATATGCTATATTCTAACTAAACTTTTAATTGTGGAAAAACTATTCAATTTACCTTTACTTCTTTATCTAATGGCCTCTTTAAAATGGGTATGGTTTAATACTCAACCTGAAGATTATCCTAAAAGTTTAAATTTTACTTTGCAAAAATATACAATTGTTTTTAGCTATTTCTCAGTCATATTGTCTTTTATCATTGCTTATTCACATATTAAATTTGGATATGAATCAAGACATTCCCATGCTTTTTCCTCGATCAAATCAAAAGTTTCGAGTTTCCTGACATTGTATTCGGTTTTGATATATAGATATTCTCTTATGATTTATCTTATTATTCCCCCGAGTGATTATATTTTTTTCTTATCTCTTATAGGTTTTCCACATCTTGTAATATCAATACTCTATTTGTATTACCTTCCCTATTACAATTTTGTATCGAATTTTATAAAAACTTTCGCACACACTTTTACAGCATGTATTTGTTCAGCTTTATTTATATCTTATAACCTTGAAAATGGGTTATTTACTATATTAGCAATATTTGTTATATACCCATGCTCTACACTTATCTGGTGGTCGATTTTTTCACATAAAATCCAAAGTATAAAAGACATTCTTGAAAAACACATACAAGATATTTCTAACGAATGGGAATTTGAAATCTGTATAAGAGACAGGCTGATTAAAGCTAACAAAGATCATGAAGAAAAGACTTTAAAAATATTCGAACAATTTTTCAATAACAAATACTACAAAAAAACCAGAAGGGTAAGAATGTGGAAAGCTGATTTTTTATTTTATGTTTGCAATAAAGAACGTGCTAGTTTATTATGTATTAATCTAGGTAACACCCTAGAAAGAGATATTGAAACTGATTACCAAGAATTTATATTACTTATGGATATAAAAAAAGCTGTTAACGAAAAATGTGAAGAATACAAACTTGTTAATAAACTTAGAAAATATGAAAACATTAAACAAGTTGATAAAGATATATGTGAAAAAATTATAAGGTTTTGGCGAAAATTGATATTAAAACCTAATACATATTCGGAATTAGATCAATACTCAATGAAAATCAAAAATGATATTGATTGGCTTACGGATAATTACTTTAAACTTACTAATAAATACCAAGACTCTATACTCCTCTTAGCCCTTTACAGTTCTTTTATTCAATCTTTTTTTAATGACACAGAAAAAGCTATGGTCCTAAACACTAGAAGGGAAAATCTGATTAAACAAATCGAATTAAAAGAAAACAAATTATCTTTTTGTCTACATGAAGAAAATGCTCTTCTCATGTTTTCAGCTTCTCCAGATGTTGGAGCAATAGTTTACTCATCTCCACAATTTTCATCAGCTTTTGGTTGGTCTCAAAAGACAATTAACGATAAATTTATTGGGCAGTTTTTCCCTGAGTCTTTTAAATTTTTAGCTAAAGATCAGATGATTGAATTTAAAAAAAACTGTATTAAAACTTCAGAGTATATTAATGATAGTTTGGTTATGTTGAATTCTAAAGGATATTTAATAGAAGTTACTTGTAGTATTACTTTATTAGCTTATGTGCAAACTGTATTTTTAGTTATATGCAAACCATTTGAACTTGATAGAGAAATTGCTTTGGTTAATAAAATTGGGGTTATAGAAGAATGTAGTGAAGGACTTAGGGTTTTACTTGGAGATTTAGTTGAACCAAAAGGTTTGGGTATTGAAAATTTCATATGTTTACCTTTTAAAAACCTTAAAAAAGAAACTAAAATTACAATTCAATCATCAAGATTAATTGTTTCGTATAACAAGATTAAAATTTGTAGAGAAAGTATTAGACTTGTACATTTTTATAAAAACAAACAAGTATTTAAAGGGGTCAATTCGGAGTTATCTGTAAAAATTAGCAATTCTCACCATAGAGTATCTTTTTGTATTGACGAAAACCCATTATTCAAAATTCCTAAAGAACCAGAAACAGCTTCATTGTCCTTATCGAAAACAGAAGGCCAACTTTTAAAACAGCAACGACGAATTAGCGAAATTTCCCTAATGTCCAAAAGTGAAGAGCCATTACAAGAATTTTCCTTATCAGAAATCAGTGAAGAGTACAAAAAAATGAACATTGGGTTACAAAAAATTGCTTATTTTTCAAGGCAGGCTTCTAGATCGCTAGTTATTTTCAAAGCAATTTTAATTTTCTCAGTATTTTATATATAGATGCTCATTGTTGTTGCTTCCAATATATCAGGTTTGATTTATTTCACAATTCAAGTCCAAACCCAAGTTTCTCAGAAATCAATAGACAGACTTGGAGCATGTTTATACCTTATAAGCAACATGGGTGAAACAACAGCCAGCATACAAAGAACAGTACCCTCACGTCCTGACCTAGTGATTGTAAATATGTACTTTTTAAAAAACAGCACTGAAGACTTACAAGAACTACTAAGCAACTTCACTAGCCATGATGAAACTTGGTCTTTCTGTAAAGAGTCAGAAAATCTTTTTTTACCTACAATCCCAGTTATCAACTTTGTTAATAACAAGCATTTTTATGAGTATTTAAACATGTACAACTTTATACGCGCTTATTTAGAAAATGTAATTATAACTTAGGCTCGGAATTTTATACAACAAGTCGAAAATAAAACTTACAATTTTAACGACGAAGCTATGTTTGTCCTTTTTAATGGTCTTGGGCAATCATCAAAACATATTCATAAAATTATCAATGAAATAAAAACCTGCGAAAAAAACAATGCTTTAAACCTTCAATCAATAAAATTAATAAACTTGTCAATTGGGTTTATTGTTATGGGATTGTGTATAGCTGGTTTGATACCATATTCAATATTTATAGAAAATCGGCTTATTAAATTGTGGAAATTTACTAGGAAAATTGCAAAACATGGGACTGATGGTTTGGAAAAAGTATGTAATGAACGCTTAGAAAATATACATAGTTTTTATAGTTATGCTAAAGTTGTAAAGAAGAAGAGGAATAGTAAAAAGATTAAAGCTTGGTATGCTTTACAGTTTATAAGTCGATTAGGGTTTTTTGTTATTATTACTACGATTTTTTATGTTGCTTGCGAGTCGTATTTTTATAAAAGTTTGACCCCGTTGTTGGTTAATAGGCCTGAGTTGCTTTTTAGACTTACTGATTCTAGGGTGGGGATTTCAAATAGTTTGTTTTATGCTAAACAGACTATGCTTAATGGAAGACTTGATATTAAAACTTTGTTTCCAGAGTTTATACCTATGACTGTTGCGTATAGGGATATGTTAGAGAAAATATCGGAAGGATTGAAAAATGACCTTTTGGATGTTATGAAAAAGGAAAATATGGAACTGATTGGCTCGGATATTTATGAGAAAATGTTTGAGTCTGAAACCGACACATTACCAATAATGCACATTGGTTTTTACCCTGCAGTTATAAATCTTCTCTTTGAAACTTTTTGGGTAACTACATCAATGAAAGATTCATTATTTGCAATGGCATATCAAAAATTCAATGAAAATGCTAATAAATTAGGAACTATCGCTGAAGAGAACCTAAGACAAGTAATTGACCATTCAAGAAAAATTATTGAAGGCTACATTTCTGATTTTATAATTTTTTCAAGTTGTTTTTCGTTATTATACGCAGCGGTTTATATTGGGATTTATTCACCATTTTTATCGGAGCAGAAGAAAAAAGTTGACTCTCTGACTAAAATTGCTGAAATTATTGTATTAAGTAATGATGCATCTAAAGACATTTCTAGAGATTAAAATAATATTTTTAAGCAGAAAATATTATAATAAATGAGTTTTTTTAATATTTTAAGTGATTTTTTTTTTGTAGATATCAAGTTAAATTTAAATTATGATGTTTGGAGAAACTTTATAAGAAGTTATATTAAATTCTTATAGTAGTTATTCTTCATCCAAACATAAACTATTCTTGCATTTTAATGTTATACGAAATCTTATATAAAATAAATAATTATAAGTAATAAAGTCAATGTTTATGAAAAATAGATATTATTTAATGGAAAGTAAGAATATTATACTATTCTACGACGGGAATGAGCACAAACTAAAAAAAATACCCAAAACCTTTAAAGATTTTATGAAGAAAATATCCAAGAAAATCAAAATAGAGAAAAATTCCCTTATTTTAGTTGGAAATAAATTTGGCGCTAAGATACCGGTAAGTAATAATAATAATTATACTAAAGCGATAAAATTATCAGAAATTGTAAGTGTTGAAGTTTTACCTAAAGAAGCAGATAGTGAATTAGAACACAATATAGACCCCGTTTTTCCTCAGAGTAAAAAAAAAGCATTTTTAGCAGCTAAGTTACGACAAATGAATAATAAAAATGAGGAAATACCTGATGATGAAATGTGTGTGATTTGCTATTCAAAAAAAAAAGAGCCAATGTCAGCTAACTGTGGGCATATCTGCTGTAAGACTTGCTGGATAAATATTTTGTCTTACTGTTTAGAATGTCCGCTATGTAAGCAAAGAGTCCGAATGAAGCATTTAACTCCTGTTCAAAATAACTCTACATAATAATCATAATTCAAAAGATTTATCTAATAATTCTATATATATAAACAAAAATATAGAATACATTAGAAACTATGAAAAGTTTTAGAAATTGAGTTATTTTACATTTGCTGCTTAGAAATTTTATTGTTCTCTGCGTAAAATTCAAAAATATCATTAAGCTCTTCTAATAGAATAATCACAGTTTATCTTTTAATTCAAAATTTTTGCAACTCTCTAAGGCTTTGAATGCTTCTAAATAGTTGAATTAGATTTTTTTATCTGTGAGTAAGCGACACAATCGATTTAAGAAGTTTTTGAGATTTTTATTTAGAAAGCTTTTCTTATCTTAAGAGAAAGGATCTTTAAAAAAACTATATGAAAATATTTATGATTATTAAGATACTTTAGGGAATTAGTATTAGAAAGTTTTTAGCAATAGAATTATGGAAAGGATGATTAGAAGTGTGAATTTCTAGATTATTTATAGGTAAAATATATTGTATATTATAAGATTAAATAGAGATTGATTATCATATGAATTATAAACTCCATTCATTAACCTAAAGCCTTATTATTTTTTACTAATCTGCTGTTCCTTTTGTATGTCTTGAAGACTGCTCATATTTTTATTAGGGCTGAACCAAGGACTTTTAGCTCCTGCATTTTTTACTTCACTAGGGTTTTGTGGTTGAGCTTTAGGAATTTTTTCACTCTGATTTTTTTTAAGAGTTTTCAAATAAACATTCATAGGCAAAAAATCCGTGTTGCAAAATGAAATCTCTAAATTCTCAGGGAAAAGTCCACGATTTGTCCAGTTGAACATTTCAAAACAATTAAAAGGCCCTTGGATAATCATACCGGGGTCTTTGTAAAACCACACTCGTTCGTATATTTTAGAACCCAGGGGGAAATAAATTTTTTCTTCATCTTCCCCTTTAACACCACTGTATAACATAGCCTTGGCAAATGGATTTCCTTGGTTTATTAAAGATGTAAGAAAGTTTTTATCATGTGCTGGAATGGCGAATTTTTGTATTTCAGGTTTTACTTCTTGTTTTATAGGCTCTTCAGGTTTTTTAAGATCTTCAGGCTTATTGGCTTTGTTAGCTTTTGATTTCTTTGGCTTTTTTCCTTTTGGCTCTTTTGGCTCTGTTGATACTTTTGGCTCTATTGGTACTTTTGGCTCTATTGGTACTTTTGGCTCTGGTGGTTCTGTTTGTCCTTTTGGTTCCATTGGCTTTTTTTGATCTTTTTGCCCTTTAGATTCTTTTGTCTCTGTCAGTCCTTTTTGCACTTTAGGATTATTCGGCTCTTTAGATTCTTTTGACCCTTTAGGCTCTACAACTTTTTTTGGCTCATTTAACTCTTTCTGTTTCCTTGGTTCCCTTGGCCATACAACAACTTTTGGTTCATTTGATTCTTTTGCCCCTTCTGACACTATTGGCTCTTTTACTTCTTTTGGTTCAATATGCTCTTTTAATGCTTTTTTTTCTACAAGTCCTTTTTCTTCCTCAAGTTTTTTCTCTTCTTTAACTTCTTTAACTTCTTTAACTTCTTTTATTTCTTTTACTTCTTTTACTTCTTTTACTTCTTTTACTTCTTTTACTTCTTTTATTTCTTTTACTTCTTTTACTTCCTTCACTTCTTTTACTTCCTTCACTTCTTTTACTTCTTTCACTTCCCTCACTTCTTTCACTTCCTTTTTTTCCTTTTCCTCTTTATGTTCTTTACCTCCTTTACCATCTTTTCCATCTTCAGTTCCTTTAACCTCATCAACTTTCTTCAGTTTATCATATGCAGTACCTTCCGTTAAATTCTTATCCCCTTTCTTATTCATCCCATCCTTTTCCTCATTTTTCACAACCTCTACCTGCTCTTTTCTCTCCCCCCAAGCCGATTTCTTCACTTCCCCTACCTTTTTTCTCCCATCTCCCTCCAAATCATTTTTATGGCTGCCCTTTTCCGGCTTATTTTTCCTAAACTCTTTTTTTTCCTCATGAATTTTCTCCCCCTCTTCCTTACATTTATGAACATTATCATCATCCTCCCATAAACTTTCTTCTTTTTTTATCTCTTCAATATGTTCTTCTTTTTTTTTCTCTTCAACATGTTCCTCTTCAGCTTCAACTGGCCTTACAAAAGCTTTTTCTCTTGTCATGGGTTTTCGGCTGTTAACCAAATCTCCAAGACCATGAGGAAAACCTTCTTTTGAAGATGAAGGAAAACAACTAATAGGTAAAAAAAGAGAAGATAAAGACTCTGGGACAGGTATAGGCAAAGACTCACTTTGTGAATATTTATTTAGAATCATATCCCTTTTGTATCTTTTTGATGCAGTATTTGCTTTGACTCGATGTCTCCAGCTTTGATCATCGTGGTTTTTAGCTTTATGTGATTGATTCTGAGGTCCTTTGCGTGTCTTTGTTTTTTCAGACATATTTTGTAAGAGTATCTAAGATAATGAGATTATTAATTTGATAGGATTATGAATATACTGATACAATAAAGTTTTGAAGTTATAAGAAAGTCTTAAGGTTATTTTTATAAGTTTTTGAATTAAATTGTATAAAAATGAGGTCAAGCTCGATCAAATCGCGAAATGTGCCAACTTGTTCAGCAAAGGCAGACATTCAGAAACTAGCAGACTATCTTGACAGTAGAACTTTACTTAACAGACTTTATGGAGAAAAGGGAAAAACTCAAAGCCAGCCATATGTTACAACTCCATCCAGTTCTAAAGACCATGTCAAAGTTCCTACATGTAAACCCAGTCCAACTAAATCAGATAAATTTAGTGAGGTTAGTCAAATCAAATCCCCATATCACTCCCCTTATTCCACATTTTCTAATGAAAAAAGCCCACCAAAACTCTTATCACCCAGATTAGACACAAATGAAAGTCAAGAATCTTATGAAGTCCAAAAACTCAATGAAATGCTTAATAGTGTTCAAAAAGAACTCCAAATGACGAGAAATAATTTTATAGAAACTCAAGGCAAACTAGAAAAAGTTATAAAAGACCAGAAATTTTACATCAACGAACTTGAAATGGAGAATTTAAAGGTCACAAAAGATTTGTCCAATGCTAAAAGTGTTAGTAAAAAAGAATTTGAAAATATGCAGGATAGGGATAATAAAAGTTTGGGTGACTGGCAGAAAAAAGCTAAGGAATATGAGGAACAGACAAAATTTTATATACAAGAGAATATTAAAATTAAACAACAATATGAGAAAGAAGTTTATAATTTGAAAGGGGTTATTAAGGAACAAGAAGGGAAATTGGAAGCTTATAAGAAGGAGTTTATGAATTTTCATAGTAAGGTAAAGAAAGATCAAGATGATATGGGGTTTAAAGAGGAGTATATTAGGAAATTACAAGAAGGGGTAAAGGAAAAAACTAAACTTATATATGAGTTAAAACAAAATAATGAACAGTATTTGAAAATGCTTGAGGATAAAGAAAAAAAGATTGCTGGGTTGGAAATTGAGATTAGGAAGGAAAAAGATAGTAATAGAAGACATTCAGAAAGATTTTCTGATGTGGTTGGGGATAAACAAATCCCGGTATTGGATGTAAGGGCTAAAGGACAAAAAAATGAAGCTATAGACAAGAAATCAATTTCAAGTAATAAATCACAAGCTTTTAGTCCAACTGCCCATGACCAGAAACCTAAAGATTTCGAATACTCTTTAGAAACTAGTTTGAAATATGCTAGAATATCAGACATAGCTCCAAAAGAAGACTCTTTTTCTAAACTTAGAATTTATGTTACTGATCTTGAACAGAAACTTAGTCTTATGACAGCAGAAAACACTTATCTTAGAAGAGAAAATATTTCGATATCAGAAAGATATAAAGCTAATGAAGGACCACATGGAAGAAACCAATCAAAAGGAAGAATTACTCATAAGAAAACATTTGAAACTGAAAACCAATGGGTTTATACAAATCAAATTGCTGAGCTTTCAGAAAATTTGGAAAAAAACAAGAAAAAAAGCAGTGAGTTGTTAGAGAATTTAGATAAAAGCAAGAAAAAAAACTGTGATTTGCAAAAAGCTAATAACGATTTGACTGTAAAAATTGAAACTTTAGAGAAAGAGTATGAAAGACTACAAAAATTCAACCAAAATCTTATTCAAGAATATGAAGGTAAGAAGAAAAACTATAACAAAAAAGAGAAAGATAAGGAAAAAGAAAGCTCACATGCTACTGAAGAACTTAAGAAAAAAATCTTAGAACGGACAAAGGTAATCGAATCTCTTCAAAAACTCTTAACAAAAGAACGAGAAAATTTTGAACGTAAATGGCTTGAGCAAGAAGAAGCACATACAAAAGAGATCCAAAACATAATCTCATCCACAACTCCAAAGCAAAATTTATTTAACAACATGAATAATGAACTAAGTAACGATACAGATAAAAACATTATAGAACTTTTAAATAAAAATCAAGAACTTCTAGATATTATTGATCAAATGGAACGTAAAGCTCTAGAAAAAGATCAGGAACATGTTGAGATTCTTTTGAAAACAAATCATGAAATAAGTGAATTATCGTCAGAAAAAAGTAGTCTAAACAAAAAACTCATAGAAACAAACAAAAAACTTGAAGAAATTAAAAATCAAAACTCAATTGTGACAAAAGAACTTGCTGAATCTAAAGAAACTATATCAAATTTACTTATAGAAAACAGAGAAATCAATAAATATATAGAAGAAAATAATACAGGATCAAAAAATCTTGAATTAGAACTTCAAAATAAATATCATGAAGTGTCAAGTCTTCAAGAGAATATAAAAAATATGGAAAATGCTATTAAGTCTTATCAAGATAAAGATAGTCAATTAAAAAAAACTGAAGCTGAGGTTAATAAATTGAAAAAAGAATTGAATGAAAAAATAAAGGAAATAAATGATTATAAAAACAAAATAGATGATGAAAATAAAGATCATAAGCATATCGCAGAAAAAAAAGATTTAGAAATATCAACACTAAAAGCCCAAGTGTTTTTATTAGAAGGAAAAATTGAAGATTTCTTAGAGGAATCTAAGAAAAAGCCTGAAGGGAAATATCTATCGAAAAAATATGGGAAAATCGATGATAAAGAACTTATGGAGTTAAGAAAAGATAATGAATTACTAAAGAAAAAGCTTTATGATACAGAGGAAGTTATTGATAAACTAAGCCATAAAGACAATATTGAAGTTGTAATTGAATATAAAGATCAAAAAATTTTAGAAGATAAAAATATATATGAAATGTCAATAAAAAGCTTAGAAGAGCAGGTAGATCATCTTAGTAGACGATTAAATGATACTGAAAATCAATTAAAATGTTATAGTTTAAACAGTACTGAAGCTATGCAATATATAGAACAAATACAAAAATTAGAAGATTATCTTAAAAGCATACAAGATGAAAACCTTGCTTTGAATACTAAAGTTGCAGAACTCTCATCAAAAACTGAAAATATTAAAGTCCTTATTGATTATGAACCTTTTTCACAATCTAATGATAGGAAATATTATGAAGATAAAGAAAAAAGCTTATTGCAGATTATCGAAAGTCTTGATAGTCAGATAAAAACTTTACAGGATTTTAAAGATTCTGTTGAAAATGATAAAAGTTTGCCTATTAATATTGAATATTTACCTGTAGAAAATTGTCCTACAGGAAATATTAGTGAGGAAGAGTTGGAAATTAGATTATTAGATATGGAAAAACAGTATAAAGGGGAAATACATTATCTAAATGAGGAAATAGCGAGAATTGGTAATAAAATTGGTTTTTTAAAAGATGAAAATATAGTTTTGATTGAAAAGGTAAAGGAACTTGAAGATGAAAATGCTAAGGTTAGAAGTGAAAAAAATGAATACAGTAAGTTGATTGAGGATTTTAATATGGAAAGCATTGAGACTTCTAACCTTGAAAATGAGTCAATACAAAATGAGTTGAATTCGAGGGAACAGGAAATAAACCGACTAGAATCTGAGCTTAAGTCATCAAGCCTCCAATTAAAATCCCTTCAAGATCTCATATCCACAAAAAACAATGAACTAGAAAATTTATCATCCACTTTACAAACCACAACTAAAGATATAATCCAAGAACTAAACCAATCAAAAAAAGATTGTAATACTCTTAAAGAAAAAGTATCTAATCTTGAAAAAGAAGTTAAAAAACTTGAATCCCAAATTAAACTTTCTGATTCAATCAAATCCCAACTGCAATTGTCATTAAAAGCTTTAGAACAAGATATGAAAATCCTTAAAGAAGACAATTTTAATCTAATAAAACAAATAGAAGAAAACAGTTGTTCTGAAAAATATGATGAGCCTGCTATATTAATGAGTTATAATTCAGAAAGTGATATTTCTGATAAAAAAGAAAAAGAACTTAGAATGTATATTTGTGAATTAGAAGAACAGATAAATAGCTTAAAAACTCAAGAACAGAAAGTAGAAATAAAAATTGATTATGCTTTAGAGGATTTAACATATAAAAATACAATAAATGATAAAGGAATGAGGAATTATGAGATGGTGATATTGGATTTAGAAGAAAAGAATAAGGAAATTTATAGAGAAATACATGAGAAAGATAAGGAAAATATGGAGATGAAGACGAAAATATGTGAACTTTTCCGACAGGTGGATGATTTTGATGAAGAAAACAAGCGAATTCGTAAGGAAAATGAAATGCTTATAAAGGTAGGTAAGGAATTACAGGATAAGCTGATGAAACTTGAATCAGAAAACACTGAGATTAATGATTATGTAGATGAACTGAACATGGAAAGCATAGAAAACTCATTTAACGAAGACAAAAACGAGGTTGCAAGCCTAAAAAATGATAATAAAAGCAAAGATGAACAAATCAAGCAACNTAAAAAATGATAATAAAAGCAAAGATGAACAAATCAAGCAACTCAACTCTAAAATAGAAAGTTTAGTAAATGAAATTAACAAGCTTAAAACCCAGTCTGATGATGATAAAAAAGTATTTAAATCCATTGCAGATGATGTAGAAAACAAACTATCTCAAGCAAAATCTGAATATATGTCAATAAAAGAACAGCTACAAAAAGTCGACTCTGAAGCCAAGTCTAAAGATGGGAAAATAAAATATCTTGAACTTCAAAGAGAAAAAGCTCAAAAAGACATACACGATTATAATGAAGAAATCAATGAACTTAGGGAAAAAAATGAATCCCTTCTTAAAAATATCGATGAAATATCAAAAAACACTGAAGTACTCGAAAACACCATTGCCGATAAAGAAAAAGGTTTTAAAGAAGAAAACTTTAAATTACATCAAAATGAATCTAAATTAACACAAATTATAAAAAACTTAGAATCAAAACTTAAAGATTCACAAAAAGAAATCAATAGTCTTGAAAGCCAATTACAAATTTATATCGAATGCGAATATGTAGAAAAGCGCCAAAGTGAAAATCTCCAACAATTAAAAGAAACTGAAAACGAACTTAGAAGAAAAATTGAAACTCTTGAAGAGGATCTTAAAGAACAAAAAAATAAATCCCAACAAAAAATTATAGAAAAAGATAGAGAAATTAAACAATTGTTACAAGAAAAAAAGAATATTGGGAAAAAATTTGAAGATGCTAATAAAGAGTTGATGGTTATAAAAGATGAAAATGTGAATCATATAAGGAAAAATGAGGAAATTATGGAAATGAATGAAAATTTGATAAATGAACTGTCAGAAATTAGTAAAGAATTAAATGAAGCTCAAATTAAAACTGCAGAAGGGGGAAATTCTGTAAATGAGTCATTCAAAAATGAAATGGAAAGCGAAATACAAAGGCTTGAATGCGAACTACAAAGCCAAATTCAAAAAATAGAAGACTTAGAATGTATCATAAGTGAAAATACTAATGAAATCAAAGCATTAAATAGCGAACTTGATGAAAAAACAAAAAAACTTGTAGAAAAAGATAAAGAAGCTGATGAAAACACTCAAGAATATGAAAAAAAAATCCTTGAAGTAAAACAAGGGATGGTATCAGCTAAGGAAAAACTTAGAAAATATGAAAAGGAATGCAAAGAAAATGACGATAAAATCAAAATCTTAGAACTGCACAAAACTCAGCTTCAAAAGCAAATCAAAGACTTTGAAGCTGAGCTCCAAGTTTTAAAAGAAGAAAATTACATTTTAGCTAAAAAAAATCAATCAATGGCGCATAGTAGGTCTTCAAGTTCTGAAGAAAATAACAAAAGCCATGATCATCTAATTAAAAATAACGAAAACGAAAGTAAACTTGTAGAAGAAAATAAGTTATTGAAAGAAACTATTAAAGAACTTAATTTAAACATTGAGTCTATACAAAAATCAACTCAAACTGATAAAGAGAATTATGAAACTCAATTAAATAAGGTAAAAGAAGATGTGGAAATTATAAAAAAACAAAACAAATCTCGACTTGATGATGAAAATACAGAAAAAATACTTATAAAAGAAGAAAATATCAAACTTGTAAACCAAAATAATAAATTAATAGAAGAACTTGAAGATATAAAACTCAAACAAGAAGAATGTTTGTATCAGATTTACAATTTAGAAAGTGAAACTAAGCAACTTAAGCAAGAAAATGAATTTTTAGAAAATACTTTGAATGAAACATCAGAAAGTTTTGCTGAGCTTCAAAAAAAACAAGATGATTATTTATATAAAATCTATGAACTTGAAGAAAAAAACAAGCAGTTACTTGGTCAGATTGAAACAAAAAGCTATGAGTGAATTTTAATTTAAGTTTATTATGGGCTAAAAAATATAAGGTTTTTTATTGATTTTTGTATATAGGATCTAAGTTACTGTAGGCTTTGATGAACATGAGCTATTAAACTTGAGGCTTGTGATAATTAAGCTTTTTGGTCTAATCAATAAATTTATAATTCTTATTTAATATTAATATTATTTATGTCTAACTTAGCAATTGAGAATCTTCTCTAAATTTATTGAGAAAAAAAATATTGTGAGAATTTATTTCCTAAGATCTTTTTATACAAAGTTAATATATAACATTTACTGTTGATTTTCGGCTTAGTTTTAATGGTTCTTTTAACATCTTATCAAAGAAAATTTAGAATTTTGTTTCTGTTTATTGGCGAAATTAGTTTTTCTTCTCGATTTCTTATATTATAATTTTTTTAAAGGTATTTTCGTGCTAAAGTCTTTTGATTGCTTTGGATGAAATATCAAAATTTTATGATAGGAAAGCATTTAATGACGGATAATGGGAGAATTAGAAGGATATAACATTTGTGGATATTTGCGTAATTTTTTAAAAAAAAAATGAATTTTATTCTTATCAGAAATTTGTAGTTGAGAACGGAGAAGTTGCTTTTGACGTTTGGGTTTTTATTTTAAGTTCATGTAATTTCATATTATATTGTTAAATTGTGTGATAATAAAATGTGTGTGTTTTAATGAAAACTTGGGGAGTTTGGTTAAAATTAATTGGATGAAGTTGTTATTTAAAGGTTTTTGAAAATAATAGAGGATAGAAAGAGTTTTTTTAATTTTATTGAATTTATACTGGAGTTTGAAAAAAATTTAGGCAAATAAAATAAGAATAGTTTTAAATGTGAAGAATTTAAGAAAAATATTTAATAGGAATTTAAAAATATACTATACCTTGCAATATTTTGAAATCCATTGAAAGATATTATCATTTAAAAGCTCTTAAAATACCTTTTATTCTCAAATCAAGTGATTCTGAAATAAGTTTTTTTGAATTGAATTTCGTAAGAGGAAGTAGTACTTTTTTCCTAGTAGGCATATTTTTATATGCTTTTCCAACTGATCTGCTTCCAATATTCGTAACAACATTAATTTCAGTTTCTCTTGTTTTTGTATCAACCCAGCCTTTTCTTTTTAGCCTTCTAAAATCAACTTTCACAGGCTTAAGAAAACTTTTTTGATCACTTGGTAAAATCTCTACTCTTTTAATATCATCCTTTTGAAAAGAAAGAGT
Source organism: Stentor coeruleus (assembly GCA_001970955.1). Classification (NCBI taxonomy): domain Eukaryota; phylum Ciliophora; class Heterotrichea; order Heterotrichida; family Stentoridae; genus Stentor; species Stentor coeruleus. The sequence goes on from MPUH01000047.1 coordinate 67,360, forward strand.
CTCTGAGTTCAAATATATATCTGAAAAATAATGTGTATAGTTAGTAGCAGGCAAACTATACTTTTTAGTTGGAGTTGTTCTTTTTTCAAGTTTCATATAGCCTATATTTAAACCTGGATACGGTAATATTTGTCTATCGTTTAATAATTTCCTTGGACTGTTTTTGACTGAAAGAATATTAATTCTTGTCGATATACTGCTTGTGCTTGCTCGATAACTAAAAAGATTGCTTTGGTTTTTAGCATCTCTTCTGTTTACTCTGTCTATATCAATGAAAAGTTTGAATTTGTCGTCGTCCACTGACATTTAACAAAAAATTAGTTTATATACACTTATAATCTAGTTAAGCTATATACCTTAAACAAATATTTGCTATTCTTATAATTATCAGAATAAGAAAATCTATATTTAGTTAAGTTAAGTACCGCTTTTATATTCACAAATATTTGCTATTCTTATAATTATCAGAATAAGAAAATCTATATTTAGTTAAGTTAAGTACTTCATTCACGTGTTTTCTAGCATAAATATTAATATGTTCCTTGGTCTTCATAATCNCTTCATTCACGTGTTTTCTAGCATAAATATTAATATGTTCCTTGGTCTTCATAATCTCCATAACATTTTTATTATTCTCCTTATAGTATTTAAACCATGATATCATAAGTCCACAAAAATAATCTAACACAATCTCATATACTCTCTCTGCTTTTTCAATATATTTGTATAGTGTATTATCCTCAAGGGCTATAAAAGCACATTCAGAAAAATTTACACAAACCGACGCATATGGGAATTTGTGTGAGATATCAGCAGAATACTTATAAATCTCCAAACAAGGTGAAGGGTATTTTTCTATAAAATAAAGCATACAAAGTAAACCAAAAATACCAACTTTACGTAAATCCGTACCTGGAGATGATCCTTGAAACCCAATTTCTCTCCAATGTTCCCCGGTAATAGGACAAGAATCATTATTCCTTAATAATATGTAAATTTTTTTTGCCATAGACACATGCTGTACTTGGTTTGAATCAAAAGATTCATGAGAAAATCTTATAAGTTTTTGTTTTTGTATTGATAAAAACGTTAAAGTTCGAGGCTTGACCCTGAAACAACTAAAAAACCCTCGGAAAAACGATGGTTTGGGTTCAGGAGGAGGTAGTTCAGTTTCAGAGTTTTCAATTGATTGAATAACAAGGTCGCTACTGATGTTTCTATTATAAAATGTTGTGTCTACAACTTTAACTTCCTCAGTCTTAACAGCTTCAATTTCTCTTACACTTATACTTTCCCATTCATGTGCACGTTCTTTAACCACTTCCATTTCCTGTATTTTAACAGTTGGGACTTCTTCAGGACCTTTTTTTTCTTTCATATCAATTTGTTGTAGTTTCGCTTCTGCTTGAAGACTTCTAGTCTTTAAATCAATTCTTTTTGGGGGTTTCTTGCCAATTTTCGCTGGGGTATTTTCAAAATTATCAATAACAATCTGAGGTTCTTCATCAACAACTTCTTTTTTTTCCTTATATTGAATTCGAACTACAGAATTTGGATCAAATTCTTCTGAAGAACTCTCAGATTCTTCTTTTTCATTAACATTAGCTGAATGTCCTGCATATTCCCATACTTCACCCATTCCATCAATTTCAAAGTCTTCATCGTCATTGATTATATCAGGAGTAGCATCTTCATCAACTTGAACAGGATTTTTAGCTTTAATACCTTTGGGAGCAAAGAAAGCATTTGAATTATTCTGAGGAAGCGCTTTGTTTTTATCTTCAATATTTTGACTTCTTATCTTCAATGCTGAAAACTTTGGAGTTTCTATGCTTGGACCTTGACTGTCTATGATAAGTTCTTTGGGTGATTTTTTTTCTTCGGGTATAATGTTGAAGTTAAACATTTTTTTGGGACTTTTTTCCATTTCTTATTGGAATTTATATGATAAATCGGGTTATGAGATAGGGTTTTTTATGAGGATTTTTTAAGGTTATGAAGTAAATGAGATTAAGGATGAAGATTATAGAATAGTGAAATTATATTTTTTTGCAGTTGTTTAGAGGTCATGATTTTTTATATTGATGAAAATTTAGGTTTTGGTAAAGGTTTTTTTATTGTAGTTAAATTTTTTTTTTTAAGGTTTAGATTATTAAATCAATGGTATTACTTTAGTGTAATTCTTTAACAAGGGCTAGACAATAGTCAAGCGATAATTCCTAACTAATACTAATAAAGTATAAATGGATGATTGCTTATTTTGTAAAACTCTAAATATTTGTAATGATTTTGAAGATTACAGCGAAAAACTATTTTATTTTAAGGCATACCAAAATAGTGAAGGTTATTTTTTACACCCTAGTGACAAGTTTAAAGCTAATGAAAGAATAAAAAAAAGATTTACAATGCTAAATAAGTCTAAAAAATACCTTGAAAAATATATTCAAAAGTATCCAAAGTGTTTTTTATTTCTTGAAATATACCTAAAGACTATTGAAATAGCCTACAACCAGCTTTTTGCTTTAGATATAAAAAAAATATACACTAATACTGAGATCATCCTTTTAAGCCATATTTGCCATAGTGAACTTTTTTATCAAAGACTTAACAAAGACTTTTTTATATATCCAAACGATATAGTATCTAAACCTTTTATCTATGAAAGGCTTTCATATCAAAACCCTTCTAAAAACATATTAGCTATATGCAAACATAAAAACATAGAAGTTAGTTCTCATGAAACTATTGTTTCTGGCTTAGCCTTATCAAAAGATAAAAATTATTTATTCACAACAGGTGAATGCTGTATGGTAATGTGGGATTTAATCAAAAAGCACCAAATCCATATTTTTGAATACACTTGCAGCCCTAAACCTATAATAATTTCTCATAAAAAAAATTTAGTTATTTCAGGTTCTAAAGATGATAGAATTAAGATTTGGGATATAAATACTAAATCCTTAATTTCAGAACTAAAAAACTCTAATCCTAGTTCACTATTACTTATTCAAAATGACAATATTTTAATAGAAGGTAGTATTTATGGCAAAATAAAATTTTGGTGTTTAAAAACTTTTAGTTATCTTAAAGAAATCCATATAACTAATGGGCCAATAAACTGTTTAGCTATTTCTTCTAATAACGAAAAACTTTATATCGGCACTAAAGATGGGAAAATCAGAATTTTTAACCTAAAAACTAACCAAAAAATTGATATTGTTGAAGACTTGAAATACAGAGTCCTTTGTATAGTTATTACTAAAAATAACAAAAATATTTTGTCTGGATCTGCAGATGGGATTTTAAATATTTTTGATCTTGAAACAAATAAAAGATGTGGATTATTAAAAGGTCATATTGGGTGTATTTTTGATATAAAAATTATTAATGATGATAAACAAGTTGTATCTTGTGGAATGGATTGTACTGTAAGAATTTGGGATATAGTAAATATGTGTCAAATTGCTGAATTATGTTCTCATAAAGAAAGGGTTAATCAATTAGCTGTTAGTGATGATGGGAAAATGTGCTTTTCTGGAGGTTCTGATTCTAAAATTTGTGCGTGGAATTTAGATGATATGAGACTTGAATATGAAAAATTATGTTTTGGGATTGCTACAAGAGGATGGTTGAGTAAAGATAATAAGTATTTATTTTGCTATCATAGTTTTTCTGGACTTTCTGTTTGGGATTTAAAAAAAGAGGACTATGTCATGTTGTATAAAGGAAATTTTAAACCTATTTCAGTTGAAGAGACTCAAGATAAAAGGTTTGTTGTTGTAGCATGCCAAAGTGGATTTTATTTTTTATATAAATTTAGAAGCAAAAGGACTAGGAAATATGTTTGGAATGTTGAAATGGGAGAGAGTAAGTAGATATAATCTTTGAAAGATAAAGCTAAAAGCAAATTGTTTATAATTTTTATAGTGCTCATATCCAATTCATTTATGTGCTTATTATATCTTATGTTAAAAAATAATTTTTTCTAAAATTTTTAGAAATTTATATTCACTTTTTAGCATATCATAATTTAAAATTCTATGAGTATTGCATATGAATTATTTATTTAGTTGATATTGCTAGATATTCCCTAAAATTATAATTTCTTTACTTTTGAAAATTCCACTATTATAATAAATGGAAAAGTGTTTGTATTGTAATGAACAATTTGAACAAGAAGATGATGAAGAAGGTGAAGAATATTTTGAGAATGATTTATTTTATTTCGAGCCAGTTAAGGACAATTCACACTTTTATTTAAGACCTAAAGATAGATTCATAGCAAATGAAGGTGTTAAAAAAAGACTAAGAATTCTTAAACATTCTCAATCATATCTCGAAACACTACCAAAAAATCCTCCTGAATTTGAAGACTTTATAATATCAAACATAAATGAAATAGAAAAAACTTATAATGAACTCTTATCTTTACTCTCTAAAAAAATATACTCAAATTCAGAAATAAGTTTACTTAGCCACATCTGTCATAGCGAGTTATTTTTTAGAAGATTTGATGAAACTCTTATTGATCCAATTGATTTTATTTCTGAACCTTTTATATTTGAAAGACTTTCTCCTAAAAATTCTAAAGCTGATCTTGAATCTATTTCTGATAATCACAACATTTATATAAATACCCATGAAAGTTTAGTTTCAGGAGCCTGTATTACAACTGATAATCAATTTTTATTTACAACAGGTGAATATTATATGATAATGTGGGATTTATCATCAAAAACTATTATCCATGCATTTGAATACAATGTAAACCCTGAACCAGTTATAGTAACAAATGATTCTTCACTTGTCATATCAGGTTCAGCCGATGATTTTATAAGAATCTGGGATATCAATACTAAAGATCTAATCTCAGAACTTGAAGACTCATACCCAATGTCTTTAGGAGTAACAAAAAACAATAAAATATTAATTGAAGGAAGCACAAGTGGGAATCTAATATTTTGGAATTTAGAAACTTTTACCCGTGATTTCGAATTAGTAACAAATTGTTCAACAATTCAAAGCCTTGTCTTATCATCTGATAACAAAATGATTTTAACTGGTTCAGATTGTGGTAATGTTAAATTATGGGATTTGTTTAACAAACAAGAAATTCGTTTAGTTGAAAATCAAAAATATAGAGTTTTTGCTGTAGCTATAACAAATGATTGTAGATATGTTTTGTCAGGTTCTGGTGAAGGGCCATTGAGGATTTTTGATCTTAAGGAAAATCGAAATTCTGCTATTTTAGAAGGTCATGATGGGAATATACTTAGTATAAAACTTTATAATGATGATAAAAATGCTATAACTTGTGGGACGGATTTTGCAGTAAAAGTTTGGGATATTTTTAATGGATTATGTTTAAGTGTTTTAATTGGACATAAGGGTAGTGTTCTTTCTTTGGCTGTTAGTTATGATGGGAAATATTGTGTTTCTGGGGGTAATGATTCTGTAATATTTGTGTGGAAACTTGATTGTTTTAAGGTTGAAAATGAGATTTTTTGTTATGGTAAATGTAAGAAAGGATGGTTGGGTAGAGATAATAATATTTTGTATTGTTATTATTCAAAGTATGGAATTAATGTTTGGGATTTGGAGGAAAGTAAGAAAATTATGAATGTTAGTAAGTGCAAATTGAGACCTTATTCAGTTTGTGAGACTGAAAACAGGAAGTATTTTGTTGTTGCTAGTAAAGATCATATATTTTATACTTACAGGTTTAGGAGATAGGCTAGAAGTAAAATTAGCATACTATTAGAATAATATTTTATATAATTATGTCATCTATTTAATAANGTTAGATTATAGGATTTATATGTTTTATAGTCAGATTATATACTCTAGCATACTATTAGAATAATATTTTATATAATTATGTCATCTATTTAATAAATGTTTTTTTATTATTGACAAGTGAATGCATAATTATATGATTAATCAATACAAAAAAACAATAAACTATATTGCTTTTAATTTTTTTACTTATGATTTTTATGATGACTCTTATTTAACTCAGATATAATTTTCTTGATGAATTTTTCAGTTATGGTAATTGGTGTTTGATTTAAGCATTCCAACTAATCATAAAAAACTGCATAATATCGAAAAACATATTTTCCACTATAACTTAATTTCTTCAACCAAACATAATTAAGCCTTATTTACTTATATCTAAAAATATTTTATCTTTATTTTTCCAGTACAATCCAAATTTCTTCAACCAAAAATAATAAAGTCTAATCACTTTCTATCAAAAAACCCATAATTTTTTTGCCCGATATTTAGTTCTAATTAATAAAAAATATTTTTAGTCAAAGCAAGTTTATTATTTTTCTTATAAAAAAAGCTTTAACTACAAATTTTATTACACAAAAGAAGTTTTATTATTACAACAAATCAAATTTATCTTGACAATCTTTATATACACAAAAATTAGTGCTATATTTTTTTTTGGAATTATGACGTCACGAGTTATATTATAAGATAAGTTTAATATACTTTCTTTAACAAAATCTAATAATATCATATCCTAAACAACTATTTCTACAACTTTACTTTAAATATACCCTTATTTAGTTATTATAATAATTGTAATTTCTTTCTAAAAACCAATATAAAATAATTAACTAAAACTAATTAAAAATAAATCCTTTCATCTGAGATCATAATTTCAAACCTTTTATTTCGTTTTCCCCCACAAAAATCATCTTAGTCATTAATGTGACAATATATTTAAATTTTACAACACAAAATAGGTCTGATTAAAACTCCATATATATTATTTAGACTATAGTTAATGGAGAACAATTTTGTTCAACACATATCACCATGCGCATTTAGTTGGCCAACAGAGAGTTTTGGGGTATTTCAATCACAGATCCCTTTGCCTTGCACAGGAAAACCTAAAGAAACAAAGAGAAAAGGCCGTGGGCGTAAGAAACTTAGGCCAGGAAATCCTTTGAAAACCGAAGTCTTAGACAAATACTGGCTTCGGGCCTTTAAAAACTTCATAAAAACACAATACCTCGAAATCAAACTCATTTCAGAAGACCCGGAATTTTGGAGTTGGTATATGATAAAAGGCAAACCTGGGAAAAACACAGCTTTTCTGTCTTATAATGCCACATACAAAGAAACTTTATTCAATAACACAAATTTCTGCTCATTATTCACTGCTTGGGGAATGATTTATGGGTTTATGATAAGTCCGAAAAAAATCCTCAAGGCTTCCTGGGAATTCTACTACAACTACCTTTTTCAGGAACTTATTCCCAGGGCATTTAATCAAGCAAATCAAGAACACATCAAACTCTATTATCAATTTATCTACAACAAAGTGTGTGAGAGTTTTACAAATTTAGATAGTCTGACTTTTATTCCTAGTTATTAATAGTATGAGTTTAATTAGTTTATGATAAAAGTTTATAATTTTTCTCTAGATTGAGTTTTTGGACTCTTTAGATGGGTTTTTTTGATTTTTAGGATTTTTAGGTGTTTGTTAGAGGCTTTGAAAAAGTTTTTTTGGTTTAAGTGTTTTTATTGGAGAATTTTGTATTTTATTAGAAGGATTTGTGTTGATGGAGATTTGAGAAGGAGATTTAGTTATGGCTTTTTGTAATGGGATTAGATAGTGGGTGTTATGATTATTTGAGAAGTTTTCGTTTTTAGGTTAGGTTTTTTTTAGGAAATATGATATTTGTCAACATAGGTTACCAAAATAGGTATTTAAATTGTTTTTGTCTGACAAGTTAAGGCAATTATATTTTTTCTATAGCTTACAAGCTAACAAATTAATTATTTTGAAGATTAATTTTAAATTTAATCTATACACAAACACGCATTGCACATGGAAATATTGTTTATGTTATTTTTGGGATTTTAAAATTTATTAATTTGTCAAGATATAACTAAAAAATAATCTTACATAAGGTCCAGAAAGGTAGTAAAAGCAGTTTTCCTCAAAAAATAATATAAGAAAACATATTTTTCTACCATTTCTGAATTTTGTCAACAAAATTTAGATAACTATTAAAAACTCTCAACACAAAATCACATAACACTCAGATATTTTTTTATTCAATAAACAACCTATTATCAAAAATCATCTTTTAAAGCTATTTTTTTCAAAAATCCCAAAGCCTCAATATTTTATCTCATTTTTTCATTTTTATATCCATTCCCAAAATCTTACCTACACATTCTACTTCCTTTTAAAAACTCTTCTCCATCTCTTAAAATCAAAACTAAAACCTTCCATCATCATCATCTGCTTTTCCAAAAATCCTTTTAAGCCTTAACAAATCCCTAATCTTCACTTAAAAAAGCAAGTATTTCCAATACAAAACCCAAAATCTTTATCTAAAATTCCAGTCTTACCTTTTTTCTTCATCACCCTAATAAATCAAAATGCGAAAAGTAGGTCCAGCATGGACACTGCAAGGAAGAAAAAATCAAGAAAAGCCCTCATCAGTACCAGGCCCAGGGACTTATTCACACAAACCCCAGCCTCTCAGTCCATCTTACAGCATAAGTAAATCTAATCGTCACAATTTCACTAAATCTCCTTTAGTCCCAGGTCCTGGCGCATACAATTCATCAATATTCGAGCCTTTAAAAACTACAGTTTTTGGTTCAGCTCCTAGGACGCCATACAATAAAAGCCTTCAAATCCCAGGACCAGGTAACTACAATATAAAATCCACAATTTCTGAAGGTCCGAAATACTCATTTAGAGGCCGGGTCAAAATAATAAATCGCGCATATTCTCCAGGTCCAGGACAATATGAAATTAAAACAACCAATTTAGAATCAACATTCATTCATAGTTTTACTAAAGAAAAAAGAAGTCTTAGTGCTGGAAAAAGTTCATCCCCAGGACCAGGTACTTATGAATATAGAAAACACTCAAGCTCTGGGGTGAAATTCGGTTTAGAAAGCAGAGGTAAAACTATGGTTTCTGATGTCCCAGGACCAGGGTCTTATAATCTTCCTGTTGTAAATGATAGTAAAGGTTTTTCAATGTGTGGCAAAATCCTAGTTAAAGAATCTGAAAGATCACCTGGACCGGCAGTATATGATAAAAAAAGTTCACTTGATACAAAATCATATAGTGTAGGTAGATCGACTAGATTTAGATATCTTGATAATAGTGTTCCTGGACCTGGAGCTTATAAAGTTGTAGTGCCGAAGTCAACTTCAAATTCTGTTTTCGGTAATGCGAAAAGGGAAACTTATTTGAAAACTGGGGATTCACCTGGACCTGGAAGCTATAAAATACCTGAGAAGATTAAAGAAGGACCTGCATTTAGTATGAGACCTAAACCTGAGATTAAAGAAAAAGATAAAGTCCCAGGACCAGGGATGTATGAGGTGAAAAGCTTAGATAAAAACTTATCCCCTGTGTTTGGGACTAGTAAAAAAAGTAACAGATTTTTAAATGAAAACCCTGGACCTGGACAGTATCAGATTGTAGATAAAGAGAGTAAAGGATGGAAATTCGGCAATCAACAAAGGCTTGTGTATAATACTTCAGATGTACCTGGCCCTGGAGCTTATACATATACTTTATTTTAATATATTTATAAGATTATGTGCTGAAAAAGTTGTTGGTGATAAGATTTATTTATGATGTTTATATGGATTTTTTAAAGAAAAAATAGATACTGATATGAAGAAGTTGATAAAAAAATTGTGGTTTATAAGGAATATTTTATTAAGTAGTTTTAAAATCAAATTGTATAATTGATAGAATAGATTGATAAATAGTAAAAATTTTAGTTACAATTTTTTAGTGTATAATTAAAAGTATTAGATAAAAAGGTGTGGTTACTGTTTTTTATAAGATGTGCTAATTAAGATTAAAGATAAAGTTTAATAATTTATCATTATATTTTCAATAAAATATTTAACAACTTAAAATAAAAAGATATAAAAATCCGACTTGTATTAAGTTTTAACAGTTCTTAATAAATTTCATATTTAAGAAAATCATTAAATGATACTGAAAATCATAATAAACTTTCACCATTTAGGTGCTCTTAAGCAAAACGCTGCTTTGTTTTACCAACTTTCAAATACAAAAGCATCATAATTCCTTCATATCTTAACACCTAAATAAATTCTTTAAACCTTTATCATCAAGAATACTCTTCTCATATCATTAACATATAAAACAAATTAATATGGGATGCTGCCTTGTCAAAAAAGATCAAGCATTAACTCTGGAGCTTGAAATTAACATAAAAAGTGAAGGATCATTTAATGATCTAAGTATATCTTCACATCATTGCCATACCTCACATCCTTCAGTTAACCCTAATCTATTAACAACACCAAGTTTAGCAAGGGTTCGTTCAATATCTTTAACATATCCAAACACTTTAGAGAATGCATTTCTCATGAACTCTCCATCCATACTCAGAACCTCAGAAGTGACTAAAACAGTAGTATTTATTGCCTCTGAAGAAAGTTCTGATTTAGGAATGATTAAAGAAGAAAATAAAGATTATACGACTAGTTTAGATTTTAAATAAAATATATAAATGTCAGATATTTCCAAAAGAGTAGTTACTGGAATATTAGCCTCAACAGCATTATACTTCATCATTAGTACATATTTCTTGATGGTCTTGACTGTTTTTATCACATTTTTTGCAGCGACTCAAGAGTACTTCGCTATAACTCAAGCAGTATACATGAAAAACTTCAAAAGCGATATAATAAATGATTTCAAAGGAATTAGTTTACCCATCTTCCTATTGCCTTTTGGGTTCTTAATAGGTTCATTTACTAGTCATACTGAAGTTTTTATATGTTTGAGTTTGGTATTAATCCCTGTAGTTATTGTTGTATATAGGCTATATCAATATTCTAATTACTGTTCTAGGAAAAACCCTGATGATCCTATTAACAAGTTCTCTTTTATAGTATTGTCAGTGATTTTTGGCGATATTTTCTTTTGTGTGTTCCTTGGGTTTCCTTTTTGCTATTCTCTTCTCCTTAACGGCTTACCGTAATTTTTATACAGTGGAGGTCAAAAGTACAGTTTTTTATGGCTTTATACAACTTTCCAAACAGATAATGGGGCTTTGTTGTTTGGTAAACTCTTTGGAACATATAAACCTTTTCCATATATTTCTCCACAAAAAACAGTCCAAGGGCTTATCGGTGCTTATGTTTTTTGCTTTATTTCACTATTAGCTTTAATACCATTTGGGGAAACTTGGATTACTGTTAAAATGACTATAGGTGATGCTTTGGTTATAACAATTGCGTCAAGTACGCTTGGGATTGTTGGGGATTTGACTGAGAGCTTTCTTAAACGTACTGCTGGGGTCAAAGACTCTGGAAATATATTTCCAGGACATGGGGGAATTTTAGATAGATTGGATTCTCTTGTATGGGTGACTCCTTTTATCTACTATTATTTGGTTTATTTTATGATTTAGGTTTTTAATAAACTTTTATAGGATTTGGTTTTGGATGTGAGAATAAAGTTTAGGATAATGAGTAAAAATCTGAAAGGTGTTGAAAATTTTATACTGAGTGTTAGGGTGTTAAGTTTGAATATTATTTGAATTGGTTAGTTTTGATGTAGGTGTTTGAATAATAGGAAATTGCTGCTTGGATGAGTTTGTTAAGGGAATGAGGAATGTTATAAGGAGATTTTAAAGGAGTTTATTATAAAATCCTATATCATGCATATATTAAAAACTGGTACATAGAAAAATGAATCATATTATCTAAAAATAATATTTGGAGTATAAGAAAATGAACCTAATAAAATACTTATAATAGCCATTTTGATATTAAAAAAGCCAAGTAATAATATGGAAATCATGAATTTAAGTAGTGATATACTTGACTTTGGGTCTATTAGTTTAACAAAAACTTTTACTATATTTGAAATCCTAAGCGTCATTGAAATGATAAAGAAAATATTTTTTAATCTATTTCATTATATATAATCTAATTTATAGTTTCTATATAATATAATGCAGATATATAATGAAAATATATATGATATGATTGAAAACCCTTATCTAGAGCGTTTATTACATTTAATACAATATCCTTCTATTAGAGAAATAATAGATAAAATATCAAAGTATGCTATAAATTCTCATAAATAAAAATACAGTTTACGTTTTAGAAACTTTATCATAAACTTTTCAAGGCATTCTAATTGAAGAAAGTGAGGAGAAATTATCAAAAAAAAACTAATGGTATTATATTTTATTAATTTTAATAAAATTATTGACACTTCGACTCTTTGCAAAATTTCTTAAATTTCTAACATTACTTAAAAAAATAATCCAATACATAATAGTTGAATAACATTATTTTGATAATTATCTCAAGTACAAAAATCCTAACTCATCATAATTTTTCAATTATTTTCAAGCTTTTATACTGAATCTAACAAAATACCAAATATACATTATTATAGAATATCCGATAATCCTGAAGTTATCAAATTTATGTCATCACAGTAATTTGTATCTATTATTTATCAATAAAAAATATATTTTCTCAAAGTATTACCAAGTTTTTTAAACATAAAATTGCTACAAATTCTAATAAGTTTTGAAGTTTATGATGTTTAATACTAACAGATTATATATTATTTTCAAGAATCATGAAGCAATTCCAAGATGAAATTAACGAAGTCTATGAGAAATCTTTACACCTCGCTCAATGCATATCATCAAACCTACGCAAAAACCACCGAGACCATGGACTTATAACTCATATTAAAAGAAACTACCAAGAAATCAAAGATCTACAGAGCAAACATAAAAAAAACAGTAAAAGTGTTGATTACCAACTCCCAAAACCTCATCAAATACCAAAAGAAGCAATACCTCTGCTTCCACAAACTGAAAGCAAAGAATTCATGAACAAGTCCCTTGAAGAAAGTAACCAAAATATAAAATTATCCAGATCAGGAAAAAGGACTGCCAGATACTCAGAAAACTTAGCTCTTGACTATGCAAGTGCTTATAAGAATTATTATGTAGAAGAAAAACCTTTACCTCATGTGTATTTACTTAGTGGGAAAATTGAAGAACCACTTGATTTACCTGGTTATAAAAACTATGCACAGAAAATTGAAGAGAAAAACGATTCCAAAGCTTTGGTGATGGAGAAAATTGACAAGTGCGAGAAAAGCTTAAGGAATTTTTACAAGTCACTTGGGGGAATTGAGCTTTTTTGCACGAATAACCCTGGGGTTCCATGGAATAACGATAAAAAAGTTCTACATAGACTACATGAGAATCCTAATTATAAAGCTTCAATTATTAGAGCGTATAATGACAGCTTACTTGGTAGTAAAGTTAAACCTCGAACAACAATGTCAAAGATTTCTTTAGGAGGAAAAAAATATAATTCAAGCCGAACTTCACTTGATTCAAATGCAATCAATAATAAATCCCATACTCCAGCTCCTGCTATGGATCGTGATTTAGATTCAATTGCTGAAGAAAGGCCTGCAACAGCTGTTATGATTGATGACCCTGAAGTCATTCTTGATCGTTGTTCTAAAAGATTTTTAAATGCTAAGTACTCAGAAAACCAAAAACTCATCAATATTTTCACTAAATTAAAAAAATTACGCCCTTGGTACCTTAAGAAAAAAACTGAACTTATAATGCATGATTCTGGCAGCTATCGTAACAAATTATCGACCTTACACAAATTCGATTCGTTTAAACGGAAAATTGACTCACAACAGGAAAAAAGGTTGAAAAAAAGTAAGTCGCATGCGAAAATATATACAAAAATGCTGGATTATCTGATCAGCAGACATGAACCAAAGGAAATCGAAATCAATTTTACAAATTTGATAAGGAAAATACTTGGGGAAGGGTGGAATTTAACTATAGAGCTCATAAACAGCATATTTTCAAAACTCACAGAAGATGAAGTTAAAGACCTTGACAATTTATTAAATATCATAAAAATAGAAATAAGTAATAAATTATAATATAAAATCTTCAGGTAAAAAATCAAGATAAAAAAGTGAATATAAGATTAATAAAAACTATAACAATGTGTGATTCTGTTTAAAAAAATATTCATGGAAAGGTTTTATTATGTACACTCGAACTAAAGTTGATGAAAAATATTTTAATATCATTTACACTTTAATGTTCATTTGTGTATATATATAAATATAAGTCAATTTTTAAAGGTAAAATTGTTATATTGAACTAAATATATCAAAGGGACTTATTTTATAATTATGGATAGGGCAAGTTTAAAACTTTATTGCAGAGGCAGGGGAAGGCTGTCAGATAGTTCATTAAAACTATCTAAAGATTTTCATGAAATAAGCGTTGAAGATCCATTAGGTAAAGACCCTTCTGTTACTTACGATCTCTATCGAGTTTTTATTGAAACTCCTCAAGAAGAAGTATTTGAAATCTCAACAAGGCCAATACTTGAACATGTACTTGATGGATATGATGGTTTAGTCATTGTATATGGACCTACAGGGAGTGGAAAAAGCTACACCCTTTTTGGTCGAGAAGCTGATAAAGGGATATTCTACAGAGTCATCCAAGCAGCTTTAGAAGAATCTGAAAAAATCAGCTCAACAAAAGAAATACAAATCTTGATTACAGCTTTAGAGCTTTATGGTACAAATATAAGAGATTTAGGATTAGCGTATAAAGATCCTCATGCTATTAACATGTTTACTTCACAACAACTTGAAATCTCAGAACTTAATGGTAGAGTTTCGATACCTAATGCTTGTGAAAGTCATATAAAAAATGTTGATGATTCGATAAGTTTTGCTCAGAGTATTAATGATATGAGGGCTGCTTTAGAAGCTAAACAAGGAAAATATGTGGAAAAGACTCATACTATTATAATGATAAAGTTGAAACAAAAATTTAAAGGGACATCATGGGATCAGTTTTCTGAGAGTTGTATATTTTTAGTAGAACTTCCTGGAAGTGAGAAACCTAAACAGCGTAAAGGGCAGGAGTTTTATGAATCTTTGAATGCGACGAGTAGTTTTCATGCTATTGCTAAGTGTCTTTCATGTCTTAATTCAATAACAATGCATTTCTCAGATCACAAAATCACAAGAATTCTTGAAAATTCCTTAAGAGGAAACTCGATGATTGCCCTTATTGGTTGTATAAATATTGATAAAGATAACAATGATGAAACCTTAAGAACTTTAAGCTATATAGATAAATGTCGCCCATCATCAGGAACAGCACAATTTGGAGAAAGTACAAATGCTGATTTAACAATAAAACTTTTACAAGATGAACGAGCATCTCTTAAAGATCGTCTAAAAAGATTAGAAATAAGCCAAGAAGAACAACTTCATAAAATAGTCGCACTTTTAGGTGTAGAATCAGAAATTGATACTTTATTACAAGCATCTGCTGGGTCTAAAGATATGCAAAAACTAGCAGCGCAACGAGAAGCTGTGTTAAAAGTTGATCAACTGTCTAAAAAAAACAAAGAACTTGAAAAAAGGGCTGAAGAAAACAGTAAAGTCCTTGAAAAAATTAAAAAACTTGAGTTTAAAAGACAAGAAACAAGTCTTAGGCAGATTTTAGAACATAAAGATGAATTGAATAAATATTTGGACATTATAGCAGAAACTAAAGCAGCATATGATCATAGCACAAAGACTCAAATTGAGACTAAAACTTATGAACTCAATGAAATGTTAAAGAATTCAGAAAAATTATTAGAAGAAAAAATGAAAATCATGAGAAAACTCCCTAATAATATTAAAGGAAGTGTATCTTTACCTGATGCTCAAGATGTTAAAGAGTTAGGGAAACAGGAAATTACTAAAGAATTTACTATGAAACTTAATGAACAAGAAAGAAATATACAACATCATTTTGAATGTGTGAATAAAAAATTTGAAGTACAGTTACAGCAGAGAGATGATATGATTGAGAGTGTAAAAAAGAATTTTGAAGAATATAAGAAAAATGCAGATAGCGAGTATGAGATATTGAAAAAAGAGATCAAAGCGTTGTTTGAAGTGGTTAAAGGGCAGAGGTATGTGATTAATAATATACAAAGTGGGGTTTATAATCAACATATGTCGAAAGTTGACTTCCCAGAATTTATTATCCCCGAGTTCCCTAATGAAAAAACTTTCCCTGAGTAAACCTTATATAGTCTTTTTGCAGAAATAAAACTAAAACCATCCACAAGCACAGTTCACCGAATCAAAGCTCTAAAAGCTGAGACAAAAAAAAGTTCTCTAATCAATAGTCCTGCACTTTTTTACGACATAATTGAATTAGATGAAACAGATTCTAGAAAACTTGTTCAACAACTTAGAGATTTATACAAAGAAAGTGTTAATGAATTCGAAAAAATCGAAGAAGAAGAAACTGATGCTAAAAACCAACTTGAATCAACTAAAATAAAACTTCAGAAATCTATTGATGAGAAATTCAGATTCAAAGAACTTTATACAAATGAATATAATAAACAAAATAATGTCCGTTCTTATATAAATCAACAAAAAACTCTTAAAAGAACCACAACCTTAACCTTAACTTCAAGATTCAAAATATCATAATTATTATAAATTAAACCTAACTTTTTTAGAATTTGACAAGGTTTGACATGTTGTTTTTAATTGCAAACCTAAGTCTCTGAATATATATTTCAATCTATTTGATGTATAATTATCATAATCTTTCCATAAGTCATCATATCTTATCGTAATTAATTTTGATAAGGTTTTATGAAGAAATTGTCCTCTTGGTTTTAGATAAAAGCATAAATGTTTCCATGATTTAAAAGTTATTTCAAGTATTGGAGGATGTTTTGATGTGAAATTTAGAGGTAAAGAGTGTTTATTTTTTAAATTTTCGATATAAAAATCATATGCTGAAAAATTTTGGAAGGTTGTTCGACGTTTTTTATAGTAGTAAATACGTAAGCTACATAAGGATTTTTTAAGAAGATAGTTTTTATAGAAATTTGTGGATAGGGTTTGATAGAAGATATTGTATTTTATAAGGCTGAGAATGGTTTTTTTCATTAGAGTTATACTGTGGAAAACTTTAGCTTGAAAAATTTTTAGGGTTTTTTGCTTTTTTTGGAAATTTGAAAGATTTTTTTGTTGAAGGGTTTCGAGTATGTGTTTGGATTTTGGGGTGGTTTGGATGATTTTTTCTTTTTGGTAAGAGGTTTTATCAAGTTCAAAGGTTTTGGGTTGGCAGGGGTTTTTTGGGTCTAGATTTTGTTGGCATTTTTGAAGTTCGATGATTTTTTTGGATTCTTGTTTTAGGGATTTTGATGTTTGGGGATTTTGTAAATCAAGATTATTGACTTGATAGCTTTTTGGGAATTCTGATTTTTTGGGTTTTTCTGTTTCTGGTGTGAGGATTTTTGGTTGAGATTTTTGGGTTAAAGGAATTTTATTTTTTTGATCTTTTTCGAGTTCTAGGCTTTTACGTCTTAATTGAGATGGTGCTGCTTGTTGTCCCTTTTCGGATACGGATATTTTTTTTTCTTCTTTTATTAATTCTTGTTTTTTCCTTTTTTTTTCATTTTCAAATTCTATTTCTAACCTTTTCCATTCTTCTTCTGATCTTTTCCTTTCTTCTTCTTTCTCTGACCTTTTTTTTTCTTCTTTTTTTATTAATTCTAGCATTTTTTCTTCTTCTTCTTTTACTAATTCTAACCTCCTTCTTTCTATTTCATTTTCCTTTTCCAATTCTAATTTTTTTATTTCTTCCTCTTTTATCATTTCTAACCTTTTCTTCTCCTTTTCAAGTATCAATTTTTTTCTATCATTTTCCTTTTCTAACTCAATCCTTTTCTTTTCTTTAATTTTCTCTTCTTCCAATTTTTTCTTTTCTTTAATTTTCTCTTCTTCCAATCTTTTTCTTTCCTTATCTTTTTCAATCCCAAAATTTCTTCTTTCTTTTTCCATTTCCCCCCCAATTTTTTTCTTTTCACGCTCTTCCTTCATATCTTGTATTTTATTTTTCTGCTGACATTTTACTTCACATTTTTTCCTCTCATTACTTTTATCACTCTCAACTTTTTTTTTATTCTCTCGACTATTTTTCTCTTTATTACTTTTTATCAATTTCATCCTATTATATTCCTTAAACCAAGCACGAAAGTATTTTTCTTTCAATCTTTTATCCCTATTCACAAATACTATTTTTTTCCCTTTAATAATTTCCTTAAATCGTTTAAACTTTTTTTTCAATGATTTTATGAGTATAATCAAGAATAATTTTGCTGATTTTTGTTTTGATACAAATCGTTTCCAACTAAAAAAAGTTTGGATTTTCTTTTTAAATTTTAGGAAATTTTCAGCCATTATTTCTTTAATTTTATATGACTTTGTGTTTCCTTTTTTCTCACATATCAGTCTCCATGCTCGAATTATTTCTGCCAACATATGATAATCACTACGAAATTCATTGTCGATTCTATCTTTCCATAGTGATAAACTGTCGGAAAACACTTTTCTTAAGAATAGTTTTTTTTTTAGCCTTTGTCTCCAGAATAAAAATTTGTATTTTTGTAAGGAATTTATACGGAAAAGAGTGGAATTTAGATTTAGTTTGTAGGTTTTTTTTAATGAAAGCAGAGATTTTTGGATAAGGGTTTTTTTATAATGACAAGAAGCCTTGTATTCTTTTTCAAGTCGATCTGCTTTGATAAACATAAATTTTATCCACAAATCAAAGAACTTTTTTTGGCAACTAATATTTGTGTTGTTACTGCATTTTTTTAAATAAAGAACATATTTGAATCCTTTAAAAGATTTCACTTTATATCTTTTCTCATAGTTTGTCTGAAGTAAACTCAATCTTTTATTAAGATCTTTTTTATATACAAGATATCCAGTAAAAATCCTTTTACATATTCTAACCGTTCTATATTTATTAAGTATAGATATCATCCATTTTTTACAGAACTTTTTCTTCCACTTCTGATAAAATATCGATATTATCCTAAACGAGTCTTGTGTTTCAGCTATTTTATCATTAGTATCCTTAAGATTTCTAGCTAAATTTATAGCTTTTTGAAAATGATACACAAGAGGGACTTTTTTAAGTTTTTTATAATAAATATATACTCTAATAATCATTTCCCTAAGTCTCATATTATTAAACCCTTCACAAACCCCAAGGATAATTCCTTCAGGTATTAAATTCTTATCAATTTCCTGTAATTTTATTTTTTTTTGATTGAAAAAAAGCATATCAGGGGAAAATTTATGTCCAAATTTTATTTTGCAATTAACTTTCTGAGACATTTTAATCTCTTTTTCTGATGTTATTGATAAATCCTTCTTGTTAAATGATGTTCTTTTAATGTTTTCTAGTAATCCTTTATAGTTTCCAAGATGCACTGTCAGTTTTTCCATTATTTCTTTAATATTAGTTTTATCTTTATAGAAATCCTCATATTTTCCAATAATTTTATCGCGACTTCTGAGCTTTTGGTACCAAACCTTAAGTTTTTTCCTAGTAAATTCGCTTATAACAACACAACTTGCTGCATATTTTCCTTCATTAAACACTTTTCTCATAGAAAAAATCGACTTTGTCATCAACTTCGAATAATAAAAGCCCCAAGCAATATTTTTCCCTATCAACTTAATTTTTTTCTTAGCACAAAATGCTTGAAAACAAAAAAACAATCTTTTCATCTTAAAAAATCCTAACACCGTCTTAAAATGCTTAACTTTCAAAATCCTCCTTTTTCTATAACTTGCCATATCTTGAAAAGCTAAAAAAATCATCGACTTTTTCCAGTTGTCCATAGTTTTTTTCAGCAACTCATTAAACACTTTTTTTTCAACCCTTCTCATCGACCATTCTTTCCAAAACTTTAACACCCTGCTTGACCTATTAATAAAATATCGTTTAATACCTTCATTTATATAATCTTTTACATTGATATCATAGGAACTAAAAAGTTTAAAAATCAAAAAAAAAGTCCTTAGAAATTCCATTCGGCTTTTTTCTAGTTGTAATAATACTTTAACTCTTGTTTCCTCAATACCATAATATTTCTTTTGTGGATCATCATATGCATTACTTTTGACCTTAGAACTCAATTTTTCAACTTCAATCTTTACCCCTGGGACAATAACAGCTTTAGTTAAAGATTTGCTTTTTCTATGTATTTTGCATTCCGCCAAGTACTCTTTGAGCATTTGCTTAAATTTTATTCTACTTCCCAAGTACTTATCTCTATTATACACAATTTCTTTTATTAAAGGTAAACAGGCTTGCTTAGAAAAAGACCTTAGAGCATTAAGCCAATCTTTCCTACTTCCCCCATTTATGAAATCATGTAGTTTTTTCGATGCTAAATCTAAATCTTCATTAACAATATCTTGAATTTTTAAGTTTTTCAATAATGGTAAAGATGTTGTTACATGTTTAGGTTTTTGTATTACATCTTTTGTTTCCATTTCAGCA
The DNA here is from genome assembly GCA_001970955.1 of Stentor coeruleus. Lineage (NCBI taxonomy): Eukaryota > Ciliophora > Heterotrichea > Heterotrichida > Stentoridae > Stentor > Stentor coeruleus. The sequence continues at coordinate 87,819 of MPUH01000047.1, forward strand.
AATAATCTTGGTGGTGAAGCGGGTTTTGGGGGTTTTTGTACTGCTTCAAAAACATTTTCAGTGTTTTTTTGTTGTTTTTCTCCCAACTTCAGCATTTCTGTGATATGTTTTGATATTGTTCCAGGCGTTTGTCTAGCTTTATTTAGCATATTTTTTATAAAATTATTATAAAAGTTAGTTTATTTAATCATGGCGAGATAGGGTTGTTTGGGGTATGATTTTTTACGTTGTAGAGCTCTTTGAATAGATTTTTTATCGAATTTCAGCTTGTCGGCTATATTTTCTTCTGCTGGGATTATTTTGATGAAAGTGCATTCTTCAGATTCATCTGAGTCAGAAAAATAAGGACGGCTTGTTAGGAACTGGTTTTTCAGTTCGATTCTGCGTTTGTTATCGAAGTCTAGCCCATTTTCTATAACAAGTTTTTCAGTATTAAACTCCATCTTTGGGACTTTAAAATTAATACTATCCTGCTTGAAAAATAAATACCTCTCATTATTTTGTTCAAACATAATATTCAGTTCATTTCTATCCACTTCCTTCTCAAAACTTTCCACTTTCCCCCTTTCCTCATTATTTTCCTCCCCTTTTCCCTCCTCACAATCCTTTAAAACTTTAACAACCTCTTCAGACAAAGCTAAAATACTACCTCTCGCACTAGGGGTTTTACTATTATTCCCAGACATATCAAAAAAGTTAGCCCCATATATAGTATTAGCAAGATTTTTAATCAATTCAAAATTCTCTACTTCATATAATGCGCTATGTTTCATATAATCACTTCTTCTATAATCAATAGATTCTGATTCACTATAAAGCGAACTAGTTAAATTATCAGAATCACTAGAATCACTATGAGCATTTTTCAAAGTTCCATTTGTTGGGACTTTTTGTATAGTAGAAAACTTACTTAGTAAAGATGGGATTTTCTCATATTCAGTTTTTTTTGAATAGAATTTTGATATGTTTTTATATTTATCCGATAATTTTGTAGGACTTGATATTAAAGTTGGCCTTTGAGTTAATGATGAGGGTATATTCTCGGGTTTATTATTTGGGATAAGAAGAGAATAACTTGTGTATAGTTTTGGTATGTAATCTTGGGGAAGATTATTAACTGAGTCTTTACCTTCATCTTCGTAGTCGTTATCGATTTTTAGAGCGTTAAGAGCTTTTTCTAGTTGTTGAAAAGATGGAGAAGCTGGAGAAGTTGGGGTAATGCTGGGGTCATAGCTTTGGCTGAAGCTTTTACTAGTGTCGATAAAGGGTTTGATAAGTTTTTTTGGCTGGTTTTTAGCGATTTGGTTTATGGTTTCGAGTAGGGCGATAGAAAAATTCGATATGAAACTTTTTATTGGGTCTTTTTTTAGCCCTTTTGATGGGAAGTTCAGGATTTTTGATGAGTTTCTTTTGAAGTCAAGAAGGTTGTTATGGTCTTTTGTTGATGATCGACTTGTTGTTACAAGAGTTCCTTGGCTACTGAGATGTGATGGTTTTGGAGTTTCTGAAGTAGGGGATAATAGGCTTAAAGAGTTTTCAAGAAGGTTATTTGAAGACTGAGGGTCGATTTGGGTTGTAGGGTTTTCATCTATTTGGGGGAATTCTGAGGACTTTTTATCTTCATTCATTATGCTGATAACTACATCTTGACCTTCAACGCTATAAAGTTGAACTTTTTTAGGATGCTTCTTACGAGTTTTTGAACCTTTTTTTGTGTTTTTTTTCGATTTTATTCTTTTCGAGTTTTTGCTTTGAAGCGAACTTTTTGCGATTATTATTTGTTTTTGTGGTATGATGCTTGGGGTTGAGAGAAGATCTTCTAAGCTGTTTGGATTAGGAACTATAGATTCAGTTTTTATTGTTAGGTTTGGAGTTTTACTTGTAGGATTTTGCGATTTTTTAAGAATTTTTGAGGTTTGGATTTTAAGTGATGGGTCAAGGTGTGGTGAATTTTCTAATGATTTCTGTTGTTCGGAAGATATTTCTGATGATTCTTCCATGTCTTCGTCACTACTGATTTCTTCGATGATTTCTTTTATGCCATCGCTTTCGTAGTCATTTTCAGAGCTTTCTTGATTATCTTCTGAACTAGATATGCTTTTTTCAGAACTTTTTGATGATTTTTTCTTGATTCTAGCTTTATTAATTGGCTTAGTGCTTTTTGTTGATATTTTAGGATTTTTATCAGGTTTTTCAGATGTTTTGGAGTTTTTTTGGTTTTCTAAGCTTTGTGACTTTGCTTTTAGTGATTTGATTGAAGCTTTTATTTTAGGAGTTTCTGCAGTGTCTAAATTTTCGCTATCAAATTTTTCGATTTCTTGAGGGAATAATTTTTTAGGTTTTTCTTGTTGTTTTCCTATAGTAACATTTGTTTTTACTTTAATTTCAGGTTTTATTTTATTATTTTTCAGATCCTCTTGCTGAATTTTTGTGCTTGTCTTAGGTTTTTCAACTTTTTTATCTTCCTGAAGTTTTTTATTTTTTTCTATAGTTTTACCACTCTTATAATCTTGATTTTTTTCTTTTTTCTCTTCTATAACTTTTATCATTTGTTTGTTTCTATCTTTTTTTTCTTCAACAGCTTTTATAATTTGTTTGTTTTTATCTTTTTTGTCATCTTCAACTTCTTTTAATATTTTACTTCTGTCTTTATTATCTTCTTTAAACCCACCCCCTTTTCTGTTTTCTACATTTAATTTCAATGATTTCTTTTCTTCTCCAACAATATTCTTATTATAAATATTATCTTTTGAGTCCTTAGTTTTAACTGTAATTTTTTCAATACTTGTAATTTTAGTTTCTTGTTTTTTACTATCTAACACATCTAATTCATTATTTGCTTTACTCTTTAGACTTTTATCCTCCTCTTTAAATTTTGTATTCCCTTTTATATTCTTATCCTCATCTATCTTTTTATTCTCTTTTTTTCCATCCATTTTTTTAACTCCTTCTCTTCCCCTTACATCCTCAATCTTTTTATCTTCCCCTTTTGCCTTATCCTCCCCTTCCATCTTTTTCATTTCCTTCTTCTCACATCTTTTAATGTCCTCATTTTCATTTTCATTTTCTTTTTCTTTTTCCTTTTCCTTATTATCCTTCTTTTCTTCCTCCATCCCAAACATAACCTCCCCACTTTGATTAAAAAGCAACTCTTTATACTCTTTTCTTTCCTCAAAACCCTTTTCATCAACCCTAACATCTTCCCCTTTACTCGGACTTGCATTCGAAAATTGTTTCGAAGATCCAGCGTATCTAGTCCCACTTTCTGCAGAATCTTCTGATATATTAATTGATTATTCCCATTAACCTGACTAGAGTCTCCATCCTCACTAATTTTCAACGTATCCTGTAAATTACATGGGGATTTCGGAGGATTGAAACCGCTTGTATCCTGTAAACTATAACAACTCTCATTATTCTGTAAATATTTCAAACTCAAAGGGCTTTTATTACCTTCTTTAGCCTTAAGTATCTGATTCAACACAAGTTTTTGACTGTTTTCCTTAAGCATTTCAAATTGTGTTGTTTTACATAAAGGCAATACTGAAAAGTTTTGCTGCTCATCATTTGATTTTACAGCTTTTGATATGTCTGAATCATGGGCTATAGAATAAGAACTTAATGAACGAAAAGATTTGCATGCGGAGATACTTTTAGTTTCAGGAAGATGAATTTCATAAATTTTATTTTCTAATAAATATTCTTCTATTTTTTGATATGTTTTATCACGAGGTGTTGAATATAATATTGGGGGAAGTTTAAGATCTTTAGCATAACGTGGAGATAAATTGAATTCTTTTTTGGTTTTTACGGTAAAAGGGGTTTGGACTAAAGGCTGTAGGAAGGTTCCTAGTTGTTGATGGTCTTCACGCCATCCTGGAAGTTCGGAGATTTTAGGAAGTTTGGAACAGGTTTTTGATTGTTTTTTCATTTTGATTTTATTGTTGATGTGCTTATTAGGTAGTATGTTTAAAAGAATTGTAATGGATAATGGAAGGGCTTTTTTTAGGGTTTTGGGGATTAGGATTAGAGAGGATTTAGGATTTTGTGTTTTGTGTATTGGTAGATATTAGAAGATTATTTATGTTTTTATGGAGTATTTGGGTTGTTATTAGAAGGAAATTGTTTTTATTAGTAGTAATGAATTTAGAGGCAAGTTAAGGCAATTATTATATGGTTTTTTCAAAATCTAAATAAGTACTGAGGATTTAGTAGATAAAATTAGAAACTGTTAAGTTAATTAGTTATTTATTACTAATTAAAGATATTAAAATATTAAAACACTTTGATAAGGTATTTTTGTTGTATGCTTAACAAATAAAATTGCATTATTATTATATTCTGTTAATAAATTAAAGTGATTTTGAGTTAATATTTATATCATAAATTTATCACCCTGAATGCAAAATCTAATCTTATTCATATAACAATTATTATAATCTAATATACTAAAAATTATCTATTCATATTTTCATTATAGCTGGGTTTTTATTTAATTATATATTTATTACAACTATACTCTTATTTAAATCAAAATATACCTTTTTAAAATTCTAAGTATTACATAACCATAACATATAATTTAATTTAAATCAAACAGCATTAATACCTATCAAATGACTATTTTTTTATTTAAGACGAAGAATTAGGATTGAATTTATTGATTTGAAAAGATACATCTTGCAATTGATATGATATACTCAGAAGTTCAGATTGCACAAGGTCATTTTTAAGTTCAGGTAATGATAAGCTTTTCAACGAGTCCTGACAATCGAATAGTTCTTTGACTTTCTATATAAATTTTACCTCAGCAGCTGAGTTTTTAATTTTTTTGCTAATATTTTCAAGTTGACTAAGTTTGGCACTAAGAGACTTTTCAGCATCAGTTAGAGGTCTTTTAGCATTTTGTTGAATCTCAACAATTTCTTGTATACGTCTACGTATAGTTATATCATTATCTCTAATCATTTCGATTTTCTTCCCAAGCTGGGTGTTAGTATTTTCAAGTTCAATAATTTTATTTTCGATAATTTGATAGTTTTTCTCCAGTTCTTTTTCTTTAACTTGACAAGAATCCATAATTCTATTAACTTCAGAAAGCCTTTCTGAAAGAGGTATGATTTTTCCATTGACAAACTCATCAAAAGCTTTTAATAAATTCATAACCTCAGCCTCTTCGCTTTCATAAGGAGGTATTTCGTACATAGCTCTTTTAAGTGAATCCAATGATCTTACTGGTAACTCAGGGACATCAGCAATATTTACATTAAGACTAGCTTCATTTATCTTTAAATACGCATCTTTTTTCGGGTTTATCTTAAGATTCTCATGCTGTAGCCCACGTTCTAATGAATAAATCAAGTATCTTTCAATATTCCTAAACTGAAAAGTCATTGAAAATATCCTCACATCAGATCTTAAGGTAGTCACAATACTAGTTGGTAATGTTTTAATATCAGTCAAAGAATCATAACTTTTTTTCAATATTGGTAGCCAGGGTAAATCAATTCTATAAAGTATGTTATCTACATAGTAAATAATAGTTTCACCAACTTCTAGCATTCCTTGTCCTCTTATATTAATATCTTCATATAATTCAAAATTAACACTTGGTTTACCTTCAGAAAAACTGGGGACTAAGTCCCCAGCCCCTACAAAAATCTTCAGGCTTTGAATAGATTTCAGTAATAAAACACAAGGATTAGCACTAGAAACAACTCTTATCTCGCTGCAAGTCTCTTTTGAAGCAAAATATGGCCCACGAGACACTGGCTGAATATAAGAATAATTTTCAACAAAAAGCCGATTCCAGTTTTTAGAGTCTGGGTTTATATGAGACTCAAGAAACATCATCCAATCTAATAATCTTTCTTCATGTCTGATATAAGAATTGTTTGATATAGTAAAAATACTTGGCAAATTTAGTATATCTTTTTCAAGGATGAAATTTTTCGGCACAACTGGGGATAAGAAATGAACTTCACCATTACTCATAAGCACTGCAGCTGCAAACCTAAACAAACTCCGGTTTTTCTCTTGAAAAAAGCAGAAACTCACTGGATTCTTAGGAAAAAAACCATATGTAAAGTCTGAAAACTGATTAGGCAAACTATATACACATAATACTGAATCCCCAGTAAGTACCCCAATTGCGCGTTCAGACAATGGATGCCATTGTATATCTAATACATGAGCCCCTTGTCTTTCTAAAGTTATCAAAGTCTCATTGTCAGTATTATAAACACATACTTGTTCCTCACCTTTGATCACAACAAATTCTTCAGATGATGTAATTGAAATAGGAGAAAAGTGTAAATTGAGACTTTTCTTGTATTTTGTTTGAGATTTTAAGCACTCAATATGTAAATTGTTTCCTTTGGTTCTTTCAAGAATATATCTTATATCTCTTTTTGGGTTATAAGATATTAAAGCTTGGATTACCTCAGAGTATTGCTCCATTTATATTAGCTGTAATCACTATAATAAGTATAACTAATTAAAAGTAAATGATTGCTTATTGATTTATAGAATAAGGGAATGTCCAACAAGCATCAGTACTCGAGGGGATGTTAATACCAAATAATTTTACCATAGTCACATAGTACCCAACCTCCAATGGCCATTCCATTATGTATATAAATTTTTGTATTGAATATTGAGAAAACATTCCATTAATTTCCTGTATTTCCTGTGTCCACGAACCATCATTTAATTGGGTTGAATATGTGATTGGCCCGACTCCAGAGTTAGTATTATTAAATTGAGCTGTTGTTGTAATAAAAGAACTTGTTCCTGGTGCAGGAGGCCAAGGCGAAACATCAAAATCTATAATCGATATATAGCCTGTACTAGGACAAATTTGTCCAACTGAAGTTTTGAGATTGGAGAATTGATTTGATGAAGAGACTAGGGATAGCGTAAGGATGAAAGCTATTAATAAATGCATTTATATTTTTCACCAATTTTCAAAAAACTTAGGAAAAATGAATTTGGGTTATTTGCAATTTGGTTTGAGGTGATTTAATGTGTAGAGCTATTGCTTTATTTGAAAAAAAAAGAAGAGAAAGGTAGTGTGTGAATATAATTAAANGTGTAGAGCTATTGCTTTATTTGAAAAAAAAAGAAGAGAAAGGTAGTGTGTGAATATAATTAAATAATTGTAAGAGTATCTAGGAAAAAAGCTGAGTATTTAGGTCAATAAAATCTTTAGCTAATTCTCTATATTCCAATCTAAAATCTTAATATCATTCAAGTAGCCTACTTGATGATATATGTATATTCAAAAAGCAATCCAAACCTAAAATTTCTCTCAAATCCAAGCATGCTTCAAGAAACTCCCCCCACCATAAATATCATATCTAAAAACCCTTCCACAGAAAAACATTAAGTTTCTCCTTGTTATCCCTAAACAAAAACTCTATCTTTATAGAATTTAAAGCTAATCCTTCAACAAACAACAGAATCCACACCATAACTCTCCATAGCCAATACAATAAAGTATCATAAATATACCTCTAACTTCCAAGTACTTTCTAAATAAGTTTCCTTCAATTTTTCTTATTATAACCAGTCTAAATGAAGGAATTCGCATCTTCCTTGTTTGCGAATCCTAAAATCAAAACATAAAAACTTAAAAATTCTAAAATCTGCAAAAAAGCATATCAAACCAATAAACCATGCAAATCAAACTCAAACACAGTCCTCATCTAAATACACATATTTCTACTCGAAAATCTAAAAACAACTCATAGGCTATCTTAAATTATATAAAATGAGACTCCTGGTTTCAACATAAGAAAAAGTAATTTTCTTATAAAAATCTTTACCCAAAGCAACTTTAACTTCACAAAAAGACCTGATTTCATCGAAGGTTTAAAACTCTTAAACATTTCATATACAAATGAAGAAATCCACGTGATTTTTATCATTATTCTAAAACTTATAATAAAAATTAACTAATTCTGAGCTTTGAACTTTTTTCCTTTGTCTTGAAAGGAATTATTTTTGAAAAAGCAAGGATTTTTATATTGAGACTTTTAGATATTTAGAGAAAAGTTAGAAAATCATGTATAGCATTGAGTAATTAATGAGAAATATATGCAGCTTTGGAAAATATAAAGTTATAAACATAAAATTGCAATTAGGTTTTTTTTTGGTATGAAATTTGTAGGTCAAGATGAATTTAATCAGGTATTTTATAGAACTAAGGGTTATTAATATAGGGCTGTTGGGTTTTTCAGTTTTTTAATAAGAGTTCTGATGATTTTGGTTTTAGATGAGTTTTCAAAGAAGAATTTAATGAAACACTTTTTAAGTGGTAATAAGTTTGATTAATAAAGATATGATTTTAATGTAATCTAATATAAAACTATATATTAATTCTATATTTCATTGCATCCTAGGATTTTCCTACCTGATTCAATATAAATCAGTAATCACTATTATTAGAATCATAAAAAAGTAATAAAAATAGCTTTACTCTTAAATCTTTCTTATCACCCATTACCTAAATATTTCTATTCATATCATTAAATCAGAAACCTTTCTTAAATTCATCCTAACTTTATCAAAAACTAATCCTATGACAATCTCTCTTCTTTCATCATAAAATATTATAAAAAACTTTTAAAACTACTAATCATAATATTCTTTTACTATAAACTGATATTTTTAATTTATGTATTTGAAATAATCTATTACCTAAATTAACTATCTAATCCCATTTGCCAGTTTCACGGTAATAATTGCTATATAATTCTTACAATTTTCTCCCTAGTTGATAGATCCCTGAGAATGCCATAAAAAGATTCACAGCAAGAAAGTTCCCACTAAATGGATAGATTTGAGTTGCGTATCTCGACCAAACAAATCCAGTTATTGTTACAACACATTGTTGAGGTAAAGAAATATTCTGTGCGGGGATTGCCATATCTTTAATGTTAGCGATAACTATAGCCCATTTGAACCAAGGACACCAATGAAATATAGTAAACCACCCATTATCAGCTAACATGCGCTTTTTTATCCAAGGGTGCCAATTATAGCTCGCTAAAATCCGATCTCTTAACTTTGGAACTATTCCAAATGCCATTAATTACCACAGAATCAGAAAAATCATGTAAGCTGAACCTAAAAAAAAAATTAAACGGAAAGTGCTGTTTGGAGTATAAATGATAAGATTATGTTGTAATATCATGAAGATAGCTTAAGTTCATGCAATATTTTATATTATGAAAATTTCATAATATTTAAAAACTTTAAAATTTGACGATAATATGTAACCTATGACACACATTTACTATATAAAAACAAAGGAATAGTTTTAATAAAACTTATTTTCTATATGAATGCCTAAAAATACTTACAAATATTATACAGTAAAATCTTATATCCCACCAAAAAAATACATCAAATTTCCCCTTAAGCATAAACTTCAATCCTATCAAAAAAAAAACACTTAAAAACATCATCTAATTTCCAAACCTATAAAAACTCAATAATTATTATCATATCCTCAAACCGAAAATCCTCTAAAAATCTTTCGTCTCTATCAAAATTCCAAATAGAACAAAGGAATCTATTATATTAGTAAGGCTTAGGATAATTCTGTATCCCAGAACTATACACAATAAGCCCAGATATCGGAGACCTATTCTGTAATTTCGGTAGTCTAAAATTACTTAAAAGTTCCTTAATACTAGTTTTCAAAGTACTTTGGCTAGGTTTTTTCGTCACAACTGACAAATTCAGAAAATGTTCTTGTCTATACGATTTCTTATGTACAACATTCACAGATCTTTCTCCAATTTTTGGTGTTGTACAATTAAACCCTATACTTCTATCATTTTTCAAAGCTTTTACAGTCTTACCAGACTGAGGGTCATAGAAAAAATTTTCATAATAATTTTGTGGGTATATCGATAAACTATTATTTGGGCGGTTTTGTCTTTTAAAATTTTCTGGGAATGATAAATCGAAATGTGTGAGTTCAACATTGGGTTTATTATTTTCTAATGATTTCGATTTATAACTTTCAGTTTTTTTCCGGCTTTGGCCTTGGAATTTTGTTAGTTTATTAGTGAATCTGACTTCAAAAGTTGGTATTTCGTCTACTGGAGTGAAATCTTTTGTACTATATCTTTCATTTAATTTTTTTATATCAGATTTATCGTTTTGTTCTTCATAAGGTTCGGTTATTGTTAGAGATTTGCTTAGAGGAGAATTTTGGAAGATGATTGTTTTAGCTAAAGCTCGAGAGATTTTCATTCTGGAATTTAGTTTACGAAATGTTTTCCTTGTTGGGCTGAAGATGTTTAGGTTTATAGATGGGATACCTTCAGAGTTCCAACTACTTATGTCATGTTTGGAAACTTTTGGTGTTGCCTTGCAGAAGTTTTTGTCTTCTTTTAAAAGGTTTTCGATTGATTGCTGTTCTTTATATATCATTTAGAATATTATATGCGGAAGGGTTTTTAGGTGAGGAATTAACTGAGGATTTATATTTTTATGCTATTTGTGAAGGGTTTATTGTAAATTATAGGATTTTTTGGTAAGAGGAGAAGATCATTTTTTACTTTGGGATAAAGAAAGGGTTTATTGATGAAATTATATTTAAATAAGAAATTTTGTATTGTGTGTGTTGTTATTTGCCAGTTTGTTATTGTAAATGGGTTATGCTGAGGATGTAATTTTTATGATGTAATTGTATCGTTTTATCAGTAAAATAGTTTTGATTTTATTATGGAATATCTTAATATTATTATGTTTAATTAATTGTAAATAGTACTTAAACACAGTATAACGGAATCTCAAGTTTTAATTGTAATAAACTTTGAATCGAAAAATTAACACCCTAAAAAGGACCTTGNCGTAAATAATACTTAAATATAGTATAATAGAATCTCAAGTTTTAATTGTAATAAACTTTGAATCGAAAAATTAACACCCTAAAAAGGACCTTGTTATCCTAACATATTTATTAATAATCTACGCCTGGTGGAAGTAATTCTTCTTCCCCAACTGGATCTTTGATTTCTTTATTATCTTTTTTCTTAGTATTTTTTTGATGAACTTTATAAGATTTTATTACCATCTGATCATAATGAGTCAATTGAACTCCTGCTCCAGTTTCCCTATTAAACTCTTCCAATTGTTCTTCCAGAGTTTTTTTCTTAATTTTTCTATTAGGACAATCTTGAGTAGAATGATTTTTATCACTACATATTTCACATGACCATCCAAGTGCAAGAGTACGATTAGGACAACCATACTTTTTATGTCCTTGTTCTCCACAAACTTCACACCAATCTGAATTATAAGTGATTCCTATACGATTTTCTGCTCCTATACGCATAAGTTCAAATCTCCTTTTCTGATTGTCTTCATCATCTAATTTTCCATTTAAAATAGGTTCTAAGATTTCACAACATCTTTCAATATCAACTTCTGATTCAGCTGTAATTAACACATGCATAGGTTCATCTTCATTTTCAAACTGATAATTTTTTCCTCTTGATGCTCCTCGTCCTCTTATATAAATTTTGCATTTTGTTTTTTTCTCAAGAATTTTCTGTGTTTTACCTCTGGGTCCAAGGATAAGTGAAACATAACTTTGTGGTGGAGCTTCTCCATATTGAGGTATATAAAGTTTTCTTGTTGCTGTTGGTGGTTTATAATCAGCTGGAGCTTTATAAAGTGGGTCAATTCTTAAACATTCTTCTATACATGTGTTTCTTTCTTTTTGAAGTTTTTCTCTAGCTCTTACTTCTCTAGTATTCATTCTTTGTCCAGTTTTTGGGTCATAGATAGGTTCAGGTGATGGTGATCTAACTTCAAAATCTTGTATTTCAAGGTCATTAGCTGTAAGTCTTCGAGATATATCTTCAATTCTAAACTGACGAAGAATAAGCTCTACTTGGTCAGGGTTAAGAAAATCAGGAATATAAGTCAAGGGAGGAGGGAAAAATGATCTATCAACACTCCAACGGGACGAACTGTATTTTTCCTTTCTTATATCAATTTCCCTTCTGTTTACTCTATAGGCATCACCTTCTTCCCATCTTGTTCTCTTCCTTGGTACAACAGTTTCTACTAAAGCAAGACTATCTTCAGTTCTCATTTCTAATTATAAGATGAATATTTTAATATATATTAAATATATAAAACCTTATTATCAATCTCTATTTATTAATGATTATATTTGAAAGTTCATTTTACTTTTCATCAAATTTATAGCTTCTTCCGCTATATAATTTTGAGTATCTTGATTTCCATGATGATACTGTTCTAAATCTTTCAAATAATCTGCAGCTTTAAATGTACTTCGTGAAATAACCGACCTTGGTCTAACAGTATTTCTCATAGGTTCAGGTTCAAAATACACACTATCTAAACCAGTTCCCAATTTCGGTGAAGGTTTATCACTACGATATCCATCAAAGCTTACATTCTGAAATCTTTTAGGTCTAACATAGCTTCTATCAGCTCCAAGTGGAGGTTTTTCAAAAGGTGCATCATTTCCTTTTAATGATTCATATACTTTTTTCCTTTGTGCTAAAGACATTTTCAATTGATCAACTCTATGACGATCTTGTCTAGATTTCTCTTTAATTTCTAAAACTTCATGTCTTCTTTGTTCAATTTCTCTTCGACGTCTTTCTATTTCTTGTCTCTGTTCCATAAGTGATTCAGTTTCTTTATCTAAATCTATGCATATTTGATGGATTTTTTGAGCTTCTTTTTCAAAAGACTTTCTATCTTTTTCAAGCATTTCCTGTGCTTTTCTTAGGTTTTCAGCTTCGTATTTGAGTTGTTTGGATTTTTCTTCACATATTAAAACTCGTTTATTTATATCAGCATTGATATTAGGAATATTTCTTCTGAAATTTTCAATCTGCGTAATTTGAGATTGTAGTAAATTTTTCTCATACTGAATTTGTGTATAAGCTTCATTTTTTTCTATTTCCATTAGAGCTTCTTTTTCCTTTATATCGTTTTCTTTATTACTGATTTCTTCTTCTATGATTTTTTCTTCTCTTTCTACTTGTTCTTCTAATAAACTTAGTTTATGCATTTCTAGAGCTAATATCTGTTTTTTTTCTCTATCTTGTAATCTAAGAGTTTCTTGTAATTCAGTCATACTTTTCTGTTCTTCAATTAACTTATACTTATCTTCATCTATGATTTTTTGAAATCTATCTTCAAGGTCTTCTAATGTTTTTTGTTTAAGTTCCAATCTTTTTTTATCCTGCTCAATGATCTGAATTTGTGTTAAAAGACGCTTTTCTCTTTCTTCTAAAGCCCTTTCCTTAGCTGATAATTCCTGTATTTTTATATCTTCAGTATATTCTTTTTCTTTACTAAACTTACTACTAAGAGTGTTAATTGTCTGAGAGTGTTTTGATATTAATTGGGCCAGATTTGAAATAGTATCGTGATGAGAACGAAAATTTTCAAGACTTGATTTTTTACTTTCAAACCAGTTTTTCAACTCAGATAACTGCTGTTCATGTTCTTGGTCAACTTTTTCAAGTTCTTGCTTCAAAGCATTATCAAAACGTGTTTTTTGATCATCAAGTTCTTTAGCTCTTTGTTCATTTGCTTCAGCAAGTATTTGTTCAAGTCTTTTTATTTCTAAAGATCTTGGACTTAACTTAACTTCTTTAACTTCGCTATTTAATTCTTGGATTTTAAGTGGATTGTTTTTTGGTATGGCGAATGAACTCATACCTGATTCTCTTGGTAAAAAATTATTAAAACCAGTTGACATGCCTGGAGGATTATAATCAAAAGATTCAGGGTGTAAATTCGGGGAGGTTTTTTGCTCAAAAAGTGGTAAATTGTTTGTATTTGGATTCGCTAGAATTGGTGTAGGAAAATTCCCTGAGTTTTGAGGTTCTGCATAATTGCTTGAAAAAGGGTCAGAACTCCCAGGCATAAAAGGGCTAATGTTTTTCCCTGAAGGAATAGGTAGGTTTGGAGAAGTTAAGTTTCCTGAATTCAAAGAAAAACCTTGTTGGATCCCTGGAGATATTGAATTTATAGAATACCCTTGTGGGTTAATTGGAGGAACAGGCAAGGGTAATGGAGAAGTAAAAGCTCCTGAGTTTAAAGAAAAACCTTGTGGGTCATTAGCTGATAATCCAAAATTCATATTCGGTAATGGTGGTGTTGACAATTTATTGAACTCAGGATTAATAGCATTTCCAGGAGCGGCTTGCATAGTAGCAGAGCCAAAAACTGAATTCGAATTGCCTATAGGAAAAGCAGGATAATAAGGATTTCTATTATTATTCGAATTTCCTACTGAAATCGGTTCTATCTGAAATCCTGTGCTTTGTCCAGACTCTCGGGCAAAAGGAAATGCTCCAGATCCTGTAGTTTGTGATGGGTCTTTAAGTTTTCCAGGCATGAATTCAATAGTTGATCCTTGAAACTCTTCTTTTTTTTTCATAGGAGCTGTGTTAGGTCTATCAGCAGCTCCAATTGTCCTTTTCCTTCTTGACCCTTTAGTTGTTAATGTTTGTATCACACCTTCTTCTTCTGCTTCAATTTGGGGAAAAGGATTTACCATAGGTGTTTTTGGAGGAGGGTCACCAAATTCTGACATTAATTTCGCAAGTTCTTCATCATCTTTCATTTTTTTGAAATCATCATCACTATCAAGAGCACTTCCTATATTTGAAAACCCGTAGTCAGCATCATAACCTCTTGAACCCGGTCTTTTTCCAAACATAATATTTATAAAGAAATTTCATAAAGATTATTAAGATATTGACCAATTAGGAACAATAATAGGCTCTTCACCTCCTTCTGATGATGAGTCTTCAGGAACTTCAATATAAGTTTTAGATTTCAATCTTTCATAAAACGCTCTAACAAGTTGTGCCCAAAACAACTGGTTTTCATGTTTCCAGATATTGAATTCTACAGGGATTTCTGTGTATATTTTCAATATCTGACTTGGAATTGTGTTATTTGAAGCAACTTCAAGCATTTGGCATAAGTCATTACATACATTGATTATATGAAGGAATAATGGAAGACAATTTTCTCTTGAACTTGATACTGGCCGAGCATATGAAGTTGAAGGTCTCATGTTTTCTTTTTTTGACACAAAAGTACTTGAAACAAAGTGAGCTGCTGATATTCTTATTGTCCTTAAAAGCGAATATTCTGTATTAGAAAAAATATTGTTAAAGTTCGCTAGTTTATCTAAAAGAGAGAAATATTTTGTCACTGAGTATATATTACCTAAAGAGTCAAAAATAGATGCTGCTCTAGATTTCCAGTTTTCTAGATGTGAAAAGTCTTCAAGAAAAGAGAGGATATCTTTGATATTTCCTTCAAAAGATACTAATGAATTTAAGTCTTTGAGTTTTGGTTCGATTTTTCCTAGGCTTAAACATATTTCCTGTGTGATTATTACTTTAGCTTCTTTTTGATGCTTTTTAGTTTTATCTATTATACTTATAAAACTTTTATGGGGTTTTGTCCCATTAAAAACCACATCAACTTTAGCTACACAAGCATCATTAAGTTCATTTAAAATATCATCGATTATTTTGATTTTATCTTTCCAATAGTTTATCATACTACAAGGATTTGTATCATCACCACAAATTTCTTGGTTTTCTAATATATTTAATGTTCTTGATATACTTTCAGTCCATGTTTCCATAACTTGAAAGCATCTATTTTTGAACTCTTCATTTTTCCTTAGTTGTGCAGCTTTATTAATTGTTATTACTTTTAGCTGGCTTTCTAAATCAGGAGGTATGAAAATCCACTGCTTAGAATTTATTATTTCTGATTTAGTTGGGGGTTTTTGTTTTGAGTTTGGGCGTGGTCTACTAGTTCGAACTCGAACTTCTTTGATTTGTTCTTTAGGTTTACGCGGGTTAAAAGAAGATAAAAGGCTTCTCCAAAGGAGAGTTGATTCACAAATCTCTTTAAATTTCATGTTCACGTTGCATAAGATTTCAAGGTCTGTATCTGTAAGATAGCGGATTATTATTACTCCAGCTGTGTCAAGGACTTCTTCCATATATGTAAGTTTATTTTTAATGGAGAGATGAATAGATTTCGTATGTATTTTTTATGGATAAAAAAAGATAATTTGTTTTTATTAAGTTGTTGTTTAGGCTATGCGCATATTTATTTGAAATAGAAAACATGATTAAATAACGAATTTAATAGGATTTTAGAATGAATATACTATTTGATATATTTTTATGATTATAAAAGATATGGGAATATTGTGATTTAAAATATAAGGTAGATTTAAAAAGTTTCAAATTAATATATTTTTGGATTATTATTGGCAAATATATTGAAGGTAATTGGTTTATATTAAACCTTGTAATATATAATTTTAATAAACTAGAGCTGCAAATTATCATGAACTGTTTGGAGTATTCATAACAAAAATAATTGTATGAAATACTCCTAATGCGTCCTCCTATATTTTTTTTTACTCTATAAACATAGTTATATAATAAGAAATACTCTTAATATATCCTCCTATATTTTTTTTTACTTATAAACATAGCTATATAATAAGAAATATACTATTCTATTAGTCTATTCACAACAAATACAATTGTATTATTCATAAAAATTCCAAAACAAAAAATACACTCTCCCATAAAAATCATCATTCTCTCCCCTTTCTTAAAAATTCTAAACCCAACCACAAAACTTAATTCCACCTCTTCCTTTCAAAAACTCTAAAATTTCTAAACTTTCTATTAGAACTTAAAAGATATTGAGTCTAGCCAACGGTCCATGAAGTGTGATTTCCTTAACATTTGACCCATCAGGAATCAATCTTCCATTTCCCTTAAGTTCTTCATATTCGCTTTCAGTATATTTCGTGAATCCAAACTTATCACTTTTTACTATTATCTGTTTACCTGGTATTTTGAACTTAGCTCTTCTCAAAGCTTCAATAGCATTTTCTACATTAACTTCTTTAACTCTAACACTTAACAAAATATCTCCAAGGTCAACACGAGCAACTTTACCAAAAGGTTTACCAAAAGCTCCTCTCATACCAGTCTGAAGCCTATCAGCACCTGCACAACTAAGCATTTTGTTTATACGAATAATATGCCAAGGGTGAACACGAATTCTCATATGGAAACCTTCTTTGCCTGTTTTCTTAAACAAGTATTTATTTGCAGAAATACGAGCAGCTTCGAGAGCTTCTGATGATACATGTTCACGTTCTTTGGAAATAAGATGGATAACCTTTGGGAACATTTCGCATGAGGCTTTCTTGAAACCATTGTCATATATTCTAAGCCTTGAATCAGGGACACCTCTACAGTATCGTGATTTTGGGTAAGGCTTGTTTTTGATGTACCTATAGCATCTTGCTGGTCTACGTCCCATATTTACCACTACTTTTTTATGGTGTGCATATATGCATAAGTACTTAAGTAATTTTATTGTTTTTAGATTAGTTGGCTTTGTTAGGGAAAAAAGTTTTAAGAGATAAATTGTTGGTTTTTTTATATAGAAAATTAGCTTATTTTTGTGTAATGGGAGGTGAAAAAGTGAAAAAGTAAAAGTTTTTGAATGAGGATGATGAAAGGGTTACTTTAGGGTAAAAATTAGATTGGATAGGAGTTTGTAAAGTTACAAGTGTTAGGTTTTTTAATGTTTGAATTTTTTGTTCAGTTGGAGGATTTTGTTTTGGGTAAAAGGGTTTTTGATAATCATGACTTGAATTCGTTTCTCAAATAGTTTAGTAAATGGTTAATTATATTTAGGAATATAAAATTACTAAATAAAGTTAATGATGCTTTAAAATGATTTGATAATGAGAAATTTAGATTGAAGTTTAATCATATATAAGATTAATCTAAAGAGAGTTCTTGCAAATAGAACAAATATCTGAACTATTATTGCAAGTATAATGCATAGACTTCTTACAGTGTTTGCATTTAAAAGATCGTTCTTGAGTTAAAGACTTGGTGCATTTAAAACATAAAATCGAGTTTTCCTCACATAATTGGCATAAATTCCTATTAGACCCTATCTGGAAATCATTAATAACCCTTTTACACCTTTCACATGTTTTATTGATTTTTTGGTTAAAATTAGCATAATTTCTAAATATTTCCAATTGATCTTCTGTAAAATTTGTATTGCAAATAATACAATTTATACGTCCCGAATTACAAGAATTACAAACATTATGATCAATTTCACTTCTGCATTCAATAGTAAATTCCTGTTTGAATTTGACTTCTTTACATTTATCACATTTGATTTTCATTTGATTTATTCCAAATGATATTTGCTGATTTTTTTGTGGACTAGATTTATGACCTATATAAGTTGGTTTAAAAGAAAATTCTGGTATTTTATTAATAGAGTTTATTTCCGAACAATTATTTATATCTGTATGTTTATTTGTATTTTTAGGCATAGGTTCAGGGTTTATGTATATAGGACTTCGTGGGCTTGACTGGTTAAACTGAGGACTATCAGAATCAAGTAAAATAAAATCATCCTGATATTCAGAAGGACTTTTTTCTTTATAAGGAATAAATTCATTATGTATACTTTTCAAGTTTTCATTATATTTTCTCTTCAATCCAAGTTTTTCTTCCTTAAATTTCTCATTAGCTTCTTGAATCTTTTTTGAATAAATTTCTTTTTTTATTCTCTCATTTTCTTCTTCTCTTCTTCTGTTTTCATCCTCAATTTTCTGTTTAATCTCTAAATCATATCTTCTCTGTTCTTCTATTTGTCTTAATCTCTCTTCCTCTCTTCTTTTATTCTCATCTTCAATTTTCTGTTTAATTTCAAAATCATATCTTCTCTGTTCTTCAATTTGTCTTAATCTCTCTTCCTCAAGTACTTTTTTTCTTTCATTTTCAGTATTCCTCTGAATTTCCTTTTCTCTATCTATTTCAAATTGGAAATTCTTTGCACTTTTTATATACACATCTACATTCACTTCTTTATTTAAATACATTTTTTTTTGATTACTACTTTGCATTGATTTATAAATATCGCATATTTCTCTATGATCTTTTAAAGATATTTTTTTCATACAATTACAAGCCATATCTTCATTATAACATGTTTCCAGAACTTTTGGGAATTTTTTTTTTAAATGATTTATTAAACATTCTAAACAATGACTTTCTTTACACTCTGTTCTGATGAACTTTAATTTTTTATGTTCACAGATAATATTATTTAAACCATCACTAATATCATGTATTTCTTGTGATAAAAAAAGATTGATTTCAGGAAATTCTTTTAATTGGTTTAGTTTTTCACGAAGAAGATTTTTTTGTTCTAAAGTAGGATTTTTTTTAAAGAATTTTCCTAAAGAATTTAGCGCACTGCTTATATTGCCTTTGGCCATATAAAGAACAGGGAATTTTTTATGTCCTCTATATTTATTCATACATTTTAGGACTGAAAATATTGGCCCATTGATAATAATTGGAAGTATTAAAGACTTTTTATCGCATCCAAGAAGTTCACATTGATTTTCATCTTCATTAATTATCATTATTGTTACTTTTAAACACCTTGCAAACATTTCTAAGTGATATCTGTTGTTTTTTATATTAAAAAGAGGATTAAATTGTTGACTAACTTTTGCTATACCTACAAGGAAGAGACAAAGACCACAAAGTTCGAGTCTACCTTTGTTTATCCTTAACTCATTTAAATCTAAATTTCCTACAGCACAAAAATCAAGCATTTTATTGTAGTATTCAATATAATGTAAAATGCTTTCGTTTACTATTGATGATAATAAGCCTTTAAAGTATTCAACAAGTTTTTCAGCTTTAAATTGATTTCGAGATTCATGCAAGTCATTTATATGCAAAAAAATGCTGAATGATAATGCCCCGAAAAATTTGTAATTATGGTCTATCAATTGTATTTTCAGGTCAAAAAATTCTGAAAGCCTTGTGTGCTGAAAAAGCTCAATAACATATTTCTGTTGTATTTCCATAAATTATTATATGTTTTATTANAAAGCTCAATAACATATTT
Source organism: Stentor coeruleus (assembly GCA_001970955.1). Lineage (NCBI taxonomy): Eukaryota > Ciliophora > Heterotrichea > Heterotrichida > Stentoridae > Stentor > Stentor coeruleus. The sequence goes on from MPUH01000047.1 coordinate 107,850, forward strand.
CTGTTGTATTTCCATAAATTATTATATGTTTTATTATTTATTAGTCCAAGGTAAAATGAAGATGTTTTTTAATGTAGATAATTTGTCAAGATTTTTATTCTTATTTATGAAATCTTTATAATTATGAGATAGGCTTATTTCGACTCAAGCATAAAATAAAGCACAAATATATTTACAATTTTATTTTAGTTCTGATGAATGAATATAAGTTTTGAATATCCTTAATAATTAACTTATAGTAAACTTGTGTAAATGTATTTTTATTATCTATTTATTTGAGGCTTCATTGCTGGGAAAAGAAGTACTTCTTTTATATTGCTTTTATTAGTAAGTAGCATTACTAAACGATCAATACCAAGTCCCCAACCAGCAGTTGGTGGTAAGCCATATTCAAGACTAGTGCAAAAGTTTTCATCTATAAGTTGAGCTTCATTATCACCCTGTGCTTTTTGTATAGCCTGAGCTTCAAACAATTCTCTTTGTATAATAGGGTCATTAAGTTCTGTGTAAGAATTGCAAATTTCATGATAGTTGACAAAAAGTTCGAATCTTTCTGTCAAACTCTTATTATTACGATGGAATTTCGCTAAGGGACTCATAATCTGAGGATGGTCAATGATAAATGTTGGATTAAAACATGAGGGTTCAATAAATTTTCCACATAGTTTATCAAGCATTCGACTTGGAGTTCTCGGTAATGGGACTTCAACTGAATGCTCATGACACAATTTTTCAAGTAGGGAAATAGAAGAAAGGCTTGAAAGATCATCTGGAAGTTGTACATTAAGAAGTTGATTTAATGTTGAAATAAGTGATACTCGTTTAAATGGAGGAGTAAAGTCGATTGTCACTGGAGTTAAAGATTGATCTGGGTTATATTTAAGTAAATAAGATCCATTTATTGAAAGAACTATACTACTGATAAGTTCTTCTGTTATTTTCATCAAATCATAATAATCTGCATAAGCCCAATAAAACTCACAAGTTGTAAATTCAGGATTATGAGTCATATCAATACTTTCATTTCTGAACTGTTTTCCTATTTCAAATACTTTTTCAATACCCCCAACTACTAACATCTTAAGATACAATTCAGGAGCAATTCTCATAAATAATTTCATATCCAAATCTTCATGAAATGTTTCAAAAGGTTTTGCTGCAGCTCCTCCAGGAATCATATTCATCATAGGTGTTTCAACTTCAAGGAAATTTTTATTTATAAGAAACTCTCTTACTTGTTGAATTACCTTTGCTCTAATTTTAAAAATATTTTGATTATCTGGGTTCATTATAAGATCTAAATATCTTTGTCTAAATCTAGTTTCCATATCTTTAAGTCCAGTATGTCCTGGCATCATATGTAAACAATGTGAAAGAATTTGAACTTTCCATGGAAGAATGCTTAGTTCACCATCACTACCTTTAGGTGATGAACGAGCTGGAATTCCAATAGCTCCAATAATATCTCCTCTATGGATTTTATTTAAATCTTCAAATTCTTCTTTGTATATTTTTTTATCTACCATAATCTGTAAGTTCACCCCTTCTGCAAGTATATCAATAAACATAAGTTTTCCGTATTTCCTTATATTGACAACTCTTCCAGCTATTGAAACTTCATCATTAGACTTTTCTCCTTTGGTAAGATATGAATACTTATTGATAAACTCAGGTACTGATGTATTTATTTGGAATTTATGAGGATAAGGGTTTATGTTTTGTTCTTTCATGTCATTCAAAAACTTAACTCTATTCTTATAATAAGCTACAGGGTCAAAGTCTTTATCCACCCCTTTAGCTTGACTTAAAACAGGATTTTTAGTACTTTCGGAACTAAAAACTCTATATAAGCCAATAGTATTCTTCAAATACCTTAGCATTTTTTATATAGTTTGTTTAGTTTTATTTTATAGTTATTTTAAAGATATTATTACTACTTTATATTGTATATAGTCAGTTTTTTAAGTGAAGTGACTATAATGTTTTCAATTGCAACAACGTAAATTATGTGGATATCAGTAGATTTTTTTTGAATAATTGTATTGATGATACACTGAATGATTTTTTTATTTGTGAGTTTATCAACAATACCACTAGTCATGAGTATAAAATCATACCCGATATGTATATTAAAAACTCTAATGTTAGAAGTTGGTTTAATACTTCAGGATTGCCTACATATTTAGGAATTTTAGCCTCGAAATCTTAAATGCTTCTGCTCACTAAAAGTTTTCCTGAGAATATTCTGAAAGGTACCATAATCTTATGATCTGAGGTTATTTGAGACTTTTCTGATAAACTTTTCCTCTATTTTTCCTATCCTCTGGTGTTCGACTGGGTCATTAGGTTTATGGTTTTTAGTTAAAATATAGATTTATTTCCTTTATTCTCCGCTCATAATTGACCTTAAATTATCAATATTAGCTGCATAACAAATATCCACTACAATGTCCATCATAAACTCCAAAAAAGGAATATCTTGTCCAGATCCTAAACTCGATCAGTAGGTTTATTAGCATTTATTATCATACTCACACAGTTTTCATTATAAATCCTTGCCAAACCTCAATCAGTACTTGCTTCATAGCTTTGACTGAGCAATTCTCTTTTATTCAAACATTTACTTGATTTCGATAAAATAAAAACTTTAGACTTTTTGATAATCTGAAAATTTTTGCCATTCTATACTTGGATTAAAATCCTAGCTTTAAATATTACATTATCTGCTGAAATCTAATTTTTTTTATTTTAAGAAAACAATAAGAATTTTCTAACTAAATACACTTAACTGATCTAGTAAAATTTTTCCGACTAGAGTTGTCGTGTTCATATTTATATTAGTTTAGAGGGCATATCTTAGATGATTTTCATTTATGATCAGAATTTTGTTGCCATTTTCTGGCTTTGCTTAAAGGAATGCGACTTTCCCCTGGCACCGGCTTGGCCATAATCTTGCTTTTTAATATCGACTCTGAAGAAAACTCTGGGTATTGGACTTCAATTGGCTTATCACCAAAATTAGAACTAGACATATTCATAGCTTCAAACATATCCTGATCAAGTTTAGCTATTGAATTCTCATCATATGCATATCTTGGTTCAGCAAAAAGAGGCTCTTTTCTAAAACAAGCTAGCATTTCACTAAGGATTTCATTGCACTCTTTAAGATCCTTTAGCTTATGATAAACATCTTTAAGTTCTTCTTCATATTGAAAAGCTGAAGAATTTTTCAAACTTTTTAACTTCACAATCTCACTTTCTAACTTAGCCACATTTGCTATAGCTTGTGGTAATCTTGGGTCTTCCTCAGGGTCAATTTGTTGTTTTTCAAGCTTTTCCAGTTTTGCTTCTATAGATGCAATGGTTTCATTTTCATGTTTTTTCGTTTTTTGAATTTTATTTAATGTTACTTGCAATGTACTAACCCTATCAGCAAGTTTTTCTTTATTTTTTCTAAGTTCCATAATTTCTTCTTTAGCTTTTATAATAAGTTCTTTTTCTTTGGATTGGTTTTGCTTGACGGTTGGTTCAACATCGTAGTATTTTTTATGTAAAATTGAACTGTTTTCTTTTTCACTACCTGGACTTCTTTTTTCTTTTGAACTTGGGGATTGATAAAAACGATTATTAAGTGGGGGTTTACGTGGCTTATCAGAATCAACACTACATGGACTACCTTCTGAACTTTTTTGACTAGGACGAACAAACTGGATTCTTGTACCGAATTGTGAAGCAGAAGCTTTTCTATAATGACTTGATGATTTTTCTGATGAATGTTCGTTTGGAATTGATGGTAAAACATTAAGTTCTAATGCCCTATCTTTTAAAATGTAAGATGAGTTCATTTTGATCTCAAGTTTTTTAGGAGACTCTGGGTTTTTCCTTCTTACACAATTCACGTAATCGATTGAGTTTTTGAGTTTGAAAAGAATTGAATCTTCTTCTTTGATCATTATATATGAATTGTTTAGCGATTTTGTTTCCATTTATAACAGTTGATGTATTTTATTTTTCAAGTGTTTTCGAAGTATTGAGGATTTATTGGTTGATATGATTTACCGCAAGCTTATGAACTCTTTTAGTTTATTGATAATATAAGGGTATTAATTTTTGTATCTTTTTTAGTTCTGTTATGATTTTCTTCAAGTAATTTTTTTAACTTATCTTTATAAAATTATATTTCGATTTTTTTATGCTTTTTATTTCTATGTTTTTTTAGGTGTATTATATACAGTTATTTTTATAATTATTGTTTTTGTTTTGATTTAAGACTGATGCTTAAATAAATATTTTTTTTGGCTGCTTATGAAAAAACCTCGAATTATTATCCAGTTCTTTTATTTTCATTAATTGGCTATTTTGATATACTATGGGATTATAAAACTGTTTTATCATATATTTTAGATATTTTTAATACAATACTTTTGGTATATATTTAAAAATCTGCTATACTTTTACTTGATTTCTTAGTATTATTTATTACTGGCTCCTATACTCAAAGTCTATATTTATAAATCATAGGAAAAATATATGGAATAATGGAATTTGTATTCAACTTTACCGTAAAGGAAGTTTTATTCCTAGTCAGTATGAACTTGAATTAAAGATAAAATCTGCATGATCGATAGTGTTTAAGATACAATTTTCTATTTTCCTATAAAAATATCAGTGTTGTGAGTTTTATAGCTTAAAAACCGAAGTATATAGTATCTGATTTAAAATATAAATAAAAGTCATTGTTGATTTGTTTTACTTTAATCCTTCAGATTATTCAGAAAACTATAATACTTTAAGAAGTTAAATAATTTATCAAGAAACTTACTGGGAAACTTATGTCTAAGATAAACTGCACTACCCTTTACACACCAGGAAAAGTATTAATTTTCAACAACTAAAATCAACAAGAAACAACAATTTTCTAAATTCTAACACCCAACAATAACTGGTCCTTTAAATTCTCTAATTGCATCAAACGCTGTCAAAATTTTAGTCTTATAGTTTCTTACAATTAAAATTTCCCTAATAATTTTCGTATCTTTTAAGTTTAAGTTATTTTTAACTTTTTTGTTGCCTTCTAAGCCTCATTCCTGGAACAAAACTCAGCCCTACACCGAAAACACAAGCAGCACAGCATCCAAGTAAGAAAACTCCTATTGCAATATATGACATGATAAGTATAGCCAATACCATTGCAAACATACTATAATAAGTGTTATAACAATTTTCATCTGTAAATAACTGCACACTTCCAACAACAATCCACACAAAATTAAACAAAGCTATAAGTAAATACGAAACTTTACAGCATTTAACCCAGCATTTCTTATTATTTTGATTGTTTAATGCAAGCTTTCTCATGAAAAAAGCCATAACAATGCTTAATGAGTTTATAACAGCCCATACAATAAGCCAATGCCTTTATAAAACTTACCTTTCGTTATTGTCACAGGATTTTTCAGATGAGCCAAGAATGGCTGCAATTATGACATCCTGGGTAGTATTTACAAGGATTATGATAATAATAAGTGTTAAGATCAATCCAAATAAAGTCTTTTTACGGTATCGTAGTGGGTCTTGCATGTTACGATTGTTGATAGCTTGATTGTGATGATTGTCAATTTCTAGCTCGATGTTGTTGGGTGTTGCGTTTGGGGCTTTATTTAGTTCCATTATTATATAAGTTAAGTAAAAAAAAATTAGATTTGGAATTAAGGCCATTAGGAAATTTTTCATATGTGTTGAATTTATATGAATATATGAAAAATCTGATGGGCTTAAAATCTTGAGATAGGAAGTATGGTTTTTTGTTGATAAAATATACTTTTTAGGCTTTTGCGACGAATTCGCTTATAAAAATAAATTAAAAGGATTAGAGTTGATAGTAACTAGAAATAATCATTTAAGTAAATTTAGGTAAAAATATTTCAGTTTAAAAAAATAACATAGATAGAGGATAATTAGAGTGAATCTATTGAAATTTGAATGTAATAAATATATGAAGAGAAGAATAAAATATCGATTGGAGTAGTGTGAAATTGTTAAGAGTAGGTTAGAAATTACAAAAGATTTATTATGTTTGATGAATTATATGCTGAGTATTTACGGAACTCTGAAAACAAAAGGAGCCTTCTGGTTGCTTCTTGTAAGTGATCAGGAATGGTAAAATACATACACGAAAGTGTCTAAAAGCTTGGATATTCTCCTAAAAAGAGGCATAGATAAAAGCTAGTACAAGCTATATAAATGCAGTTTTTCATGAATACAAAATAGGGTAATATTATTCTTTGTCATATATCTACTAACTGAATAGTATATGAATATAATTTAAAGGAATAATGAAAAAGATTACATATTTCATTGATAATCACTTATAGAATTTCAAGTTTCTCACTATTATATCTTATAGTAAACATATTAAATAAATACATTTAATTATCAAACCATAAAATTAGCATATTTTTTCGCTGATTTTCCATCAGGAGTCAGAAGAATCAATCGTGTGTATAATTTGAGAATAACAATACATAAAAAAGCATTTTATCCGATACTAATAATACCTTATTACCTAATAAAAGAGTAAAATTTAATACTAATAAACTTAAATCCGACCACACAGCAAAAATAATTTCCTAACTCCTAAGAAATTCCATCTTCAACATAAATTCTTATAAAATCCCATCTAAACTATCACATATAAACCCAACAATTTTAACTAAAAATCACATTAACTAAATCGAAAAATATTTTTAAAAGAATCATTCTACCCATAATTAAATTTAGTCATACTTAAACTATTAATAGCTAATCATAAACTACCGGTTGTTGATAATCATCGAAATCTTTTTTGAAATGCTGGTTAACTTTAAAGTAACTGTATAAAGAAAACAGCACATGTAAACTTTCAATATGACTTTTATTATTTGAAAGTTTATGAATAGGTATACCAAGTACAGCGCATACAATCTGAATATACCCATCAAGGCTAATATCAAGATCAGGTCCAGGTAATTCTACATTTTTAAGCATTTCTTCTATATCTGGATGCCACACATCCATTAAAGTTTCAAAATCAGGCATTGATTGTGAATAAGTTACACTAGAAGGTGGTTTGCTTCTATGTGCATCATTAATCGTACTTATCCATCTAGTAATTTGTTTTGGGTTCTTATCAGCATTTTCTATAGACCTTACTACGCTTTGTCCTGTACCAGGTCTTTTAATTTTTGGTTTAAGTTTGATTTCAAGTAAAGCTGGGTCGCTTTGGTTAAGTTTAGGCTCATCTAGGACCATAATCCCCAGGACTTCTTCTGATGTATCAGGCCTGGGGACTTTTAAAAACGCGTCTACTTCTCCAATAGCAGCAATGTAGTCAGGGATAAAAGGCCTAACTTTAGTCTCTAAATCAATCTGATGAGGCTTGTAACGTTGGATATATTGGAATAATTCTTTGATTTCTTGGGAAACTTGAAGGTTAGCATAGTCTGCAGGGTTGTATGCATTTTTTATGTTTTGAACCTGTTCTTCGTCGTCACCTTCATCTTGAGATTGCTTATTGACTGTTTGTCCTTTGAAAGTAGGGTTTAAAGCCTTAGCTTTTTGAGGGCTTCCGTAATCGGAATCGTGGGATGAGTTATCGTTACCGCCTGCTTCATTCTCTTCTCCACTAGGGATTTCGTTTTCATCACTATCATTAATTTCGAAAGCTTCATCATAATGCATATCTTTAACATCTTCTACTTTTTTCATCTCTGGGCCGTCATTTTCTTCATAGTATTCTGAACCTTGAAGAGAACTGCTGTCACTTTCCATTTATACAAAATTAAAAAATATGCTGAATTCTTAATGCTTACATTATAAGTAATTTATATTCACACGACTTTACAATTATTTATTTAATAATGGTCTGCTTCTATCCCTTCTAGGAGCAACTGAGACTATTTTTCAATGATAATATTCGCATTTGTATTTAAATTCTCATCAGTTATGCTTGGGTCTTTCTGTTTATACTCTACTACCCAAGGATCACTTAATAACTGTGCACTTGTCGGCCTCTTTTTAGGATCTTGTTGCAATAACTTTCTAATCAAATTCTTAGCTCCAAAAGATAAATTTGCAGGGAGTTCATAAGTTCCTTTTAATATAAGCCTATATAAATCCCTATCATTTGATCCTTTAAAAGGAAAAGCTCCAACTAACATTACATATAAAACAACACCCAAAGCCCAAATATCAGCAGGAGATCCAGGGTTTTCTCTTTTACCAACAATTTCAGGGGCCATATAACTTGGTGTGCCACAGAAAAGTTTGATTTTATTGCCAGGTGTTGTGAAAGTTGCAAAGCCAAAATCAATAATTTTTACGTTATTAGAAATATCCAACATAATATTTTCCAGTTTCAAATCACGATGAATTATATTCATTCCATGACAATAATGAACTCCTGAGGCAATTTGTGAAAAGTATCTTCGGGCTATAGTTTCAGGGAGCATTCGATTAGGTTTTTTTTTCAAATAACTCCATAAAGAGCTTCCTGAAACATACTCCATTACTAAATGAATCTGTTTAGTACAATCAATAGCTTCTTTAAGTTTGACTATATGTGGATGACAAAGAGCTTTAAGGACTTTGATTTCGCTAACAACATTTTTTTTCCTTTGAGCATCGAGCATTTTAGACTTTTCATAAGTTTTTATAGCAAATTGTTGTTTTTTCGGAATATAAACGGCTTGTTTGACTATTGCATAAGCCCCAAGACCTAAAGTATGCCCTAATACATAATCATCTATAGAACCACTATAAAGACGTTCTTGATGGTCTATTGATTGACTTCTGTAGTTTTGAGATGAATTCGAACTTGTCCGTGTTGAGTTTTTCCAAGATGGTCTACTGACAGGTTTTACTTGTATATATCCTTTGTTAGATGAAGACCCGCTTGTTTTTTCTAAAGACTCTTTGGTCTTTGTATTTATAAGGGTATAACTTAAGTCTGTGTTCATTCGTCGGACTCTGTTGCTTCGGAGCTCTGAGTAGTTTCTTAACTGATTAGTTTTCATTTTTATTTGAATTTCAAATTGGAAATTGTCCCAAATTCATGCAAATTAGGAGGATGGGTTTGAGAAAATTGACTTTTTTGTATGGAGTTTTAGGATGATTAGAGCATGACGAGGTAGAAAATACTTTTTTTTGAAGAATTGGGTTGAGGATTTAGGCTTTTATGATTTATAAATAATAACTATAGAAATTCGTATTATTATTCAGTATCAACAGTACTTCAAAGTAAATTTTTAAGTATAACTCTTTTTATAAAGTCTCTGTCCTATATCAAATTTAAAATTATTATCAAGGCTTAAACTTCTATAAACTCATATAAATCTCTATTTATGTTCTTATATCATCCTTAAATTTTCCTTATATATCATTATCTATACAAAATTGCAATATTGGATTTATTATAAACTTCTTTTTAATAACATAAATGCGGGTTTTCATATTCGAATCATACCTTCAAGACTCATTCAATCATGAATTTCATAATCTTATCTTTTTAAGTAATAAATTTTACAATCACTAAGGTTTAGTTATTAGAAAAAAAAATTTCAAGATTTTATTAGGCTTTACTTGATTTAAAAAAAAATACTGCTTTTTAGACTTTCGTATAAAGGTTTGAAGAAGTTTTTCATAGTTAATATTAGAATTTAAGAACTAAAAGCATAGGTTAATTTTTACATAATAAGTGCTTTGTAATAATCTCTTTATATGATTTTGTATTTATATATTTCTTTGAGAAAATTGCATAAGTTATTTAAATATTACGAAATTGTTATAAATTATCTTAGATATGAAAGTTGTATTGATAGATGAAGTTATTTGTGAAAAAATATAAAACTTATTATGATATTTATGTTTAAAATATATGATAATAATATGCTGTCAAAGTGGAAAAGCTTTTATGTTTTTCACTTTTTACTATGTATTAAGGATATTTAATAGTTTTTTACACAAAATTCAGGCATTTGATATTTAATATAATAAGCAATACTAAAAATTATATGAAAAATTAACCCTAAATCTAAAATTTTGATGCTTCATTTATAATGAAGTTGAAAACTTAGATAAAGTATGATATGGAAATTATTCTTCAAACAAACAGCATATCCTTAAATAAATATTACATTCTTATAATTACAATTTGCTAAAACTCTATTTCAAATCTAAATTTCCAATTTAACTAACAAAGTATCTTTAACTATTTACTTCAATTATCATATCATTAATGGTTAAAGTTATAAAATTACCAACCAATAAACCAAATCTAAACATTCCCATCCTAACTTATCTAATTTACCATTCTACACAATATATAAAAACTTAAATCATGATATAATAAAAACTTATCAAATTTTATAATAATTATAGTAAAGTCTAAGTTTGAAATTTTATAATTTGTGTAGTGTTAGTCTCAAATAATAACTGTCAGATTTAATCCCTAAGATATATCAAATGAAAAAGATTAATAATAAACAATAAATGGAGACAAGGAAAAATAGACTCGAGCATCCTTACGTGACAAGGGTGAAAAATATGCTAAACCCAGTAATAAACAGTCCAATTCTAAAAGCTAAAGACCCTTACCAACCTTCTCAAGGAAGCTTAATGAAAAAATTTGATTTTCCAGACTGTGCACTAAGTCTAAAAAGTTAAAACTAATAAACAAATTCAACTATTTTAATAAAAGCTTTTTCTTAATTATCATTAAGCCTTTAATCATATTCTTAAAAAAAATCATAAATTTGATCATATTCTGAAACTCATATTATCTTTATTTTTAGACATTTACATTGAAAATCGTAGCTTAAATTTTAGTTTTTAAAATTATTTTATAAACATTGAGTTAAGATTTGAAATAATTATTATAACTCTAGTAATTTTAATATTAAAGAGAGTAAAAGTTTTTGTTATATCGAAAATAATTGGATAAAGAAATTTATTCTTAAGAAAAAATTATTTTTGGGCTTAAGGTTGATGAAATTTAAAATCAAGAAAAAGATTTACTAATTTACACAGTAGGTTTAAGAAATGATTGCGAGATGGAAGATTTTGTAATAATTATCTGACTTTTATATAAGTTATGAAATTTGGAAAGGCTTAGGTTTATTAGATAAGAAAACTTAAATAATTTTGCTTGAATAGAATTAAATAAGACAAAATTATAAAACACAGACTATGAAGATTTAGATAAGACTTTATTGAGTGAAATTAAAGCAAAATTATATTTATATGAGTAATAGCATCTAATTAAATGCAACTTTTGTAAAATGTTTTGTATTGCAAAACCTTCTAACTTTTAGGGGAATTATTATAACTAAGAAGATACTGATATAGCTTTTTTATATACTATAACTAAAATAACTATCTTGAAATCACTAAAGCTCATCATGCCTTAATAAATACAAATGATTTCAAGTCTTAAGTACACTAAATAACACATCATATTAAACTTATTAAAATATATTGCACTTTCACTATTTGTTATTAGGAAAAAAAAATTCTTATTACTAATAAAAATTATTATAGTTTGACTTTATATAAGAATTCCATTTTGATAAAGTTTTGTTTTTTAAAGAAGTTTAAGCATAATTTTATCTATAAAAATCACATACAAAAGATAAATAACAGGATGTGTATATTTTAAGAGTATAAAATTTTGGCTGAGGAATTTAAGCATGATTACTTTCAAAGATTATTTTTTAATGTGTTTTGAGTACTTCTTCAACTGATATTCTGAGATTCATATTGGCAGATCTGAAGTTTAATTATTTTAGTTAAATATTATCTAACTTTTTCATGATATTTTTTTGTTTTAAACAGATAAATATAATTTTGTCTTTTTCTAAATTCTCAAAGTTTTTTAAGTGCTTGCTTAAACTGAAGATAATATGATTAAATATTACAAAAAGTTTTATAGATTTAAATCATTTTATTAGCATATAAAAATCAGAAAATTAATTTATCAATTTATGTCACCCATTAAGTTTTTATTTTCATAGTTTATATGATAAAATATGTTTATCACATTTGCAAATAACTAAACTTCTCACTTTGCAGATATTAACATAAGCTTTCTTACCTGAGTCAATAATCTAAATTATAAATCTAAATTTTTACAGCATTTTCCTACAAAGTCTACTTTAGATTTAAAATCATATACAAAATTAAGCATTTCCTAAAGTTTACCCTAAAAACAATCATAAATTTTAAAAATATAAAATATAATTTGTTTATTATGCATATTTAATATCAAAACTCCATTCTCTACATATAATAAGTTTCCTTTCCACTGCTAACTTCAGCTTTGGGTGTTTCTGCTAATTAAATATTCTAAATAAGCATAATCTTAGCGATACGCTTAGAAAAAAATCCAAATTTCAGTATAAGATAAAAATCATAAAGTTTTCATCTAAATTTAACCGATAAAAATACCAAAAAAGTCTAGAAATCATTATTTACTCTATAAATACAAATCAAGAAAGTCTTTACCAAATTATTATCTTATATAATACTATAAAATAAAAATCATAAAAACAGCATCCTTTACTTCTAAATACATAATTTACTATAAAAAACATTAATCTCTACAAGATTCTAACTTCAATCACAATTTTATTCTAACTTCTTATCAAGAAATTCTCATATTTTTTCTAATTATATTTCATTAACATAATATATTTTCTAATACAAAATACAGTTTAATTTAAACATTTATTCTAATGTATATCCATTCCCAAAGGAGCTTTTGGAACTATTTCAAATTTCTAAATCATAATTTCTTCCAACGCATTTTAAAAGCCATTTTGACTTAAAACCATTTAGAATTATAGTTTTATAAATGGAATCTAACAAGAGGGTACTTGAGCATCCATTAGTAACACGTGTGAAAAGTATGCTAAACCCTCCTCTAAGTCCAGTATTAACAATAAAAGATCTCTTCCAGCCTTCTCATGGTACTTTAGTAAAGAATAGAGCTTTTCTGAAATACACATCAGAACTTAACAACTACACATTAGAATAAGTAATAATTCAAAAACTATTATATAAAACAGATTTTATATTAAAAGAATCAAAAATAAAATAGTTTCTAAGTTTTAAAATTTATCTTTAGGATTTTAATTTTTTATAAGACCTTACGATTTCACTGTTCGATTAGACTTATACCATTTTTTGATAAAGGACAGGATATTGGATTATATTAGTAGCGGCCGGGTAGGATAAAAAGAAAATGGTTGGAATGATATAAGTAATATTTGAGGTGAGAATAAGAAAAATGTTATTGAAAAGATAAATTGAAGTTTGGGGATTTTGGATTGTAGAAAGGGTAGTTTTGTTAAGATAATTTTAAGGTTTTTGATATGCTTAGATGGGTTATATATTGTTAGAATAAGTTCTAGGCTTAAAGAGCAGTAGAAAAACTTTTTTGTAATCATTTATAATAGGTGTTTGAAATATGCTTTAAAACTTAATGTAAAATGTATATAAGGCTTAATAAATGATTGTTTTAGGGATTGCTGAGATTTTTAATATTATATAAACTTTATTTTAAGAGTTTTGCTATCTGATCATCAAATATAACAACCATACTTTTTCGAGAATTATTCTATGTTCAATGGCCTTTTTGAAATTACCCTTACCTAATTTTATTTGTGTAAAATTTTTAATTGATTGGCTTGTCTATTTCTAACAAAAGCTGTGTGAAAACTTAAAGGATTTTTTATAAAGTCATCATAGTTACTAAATAATTATAATAATAATTAATAGTTTATTGAACTTTTAAGGTACCTTCTGTTGATTATCACTTCACTATTATCCTTTAGCATTATTTGACCTATACTTTTACAAGGCATATGCCATTAAATTTGGTTAGAGAAAGCAAACTTGATATTTTAGTAGGGAAAATGCTCTAGGAATTGATAATTTTTTGTAAAAGCTTTAAGTTTCCTACAGAAATTTTGGCAGATTATCAGGTCAAGACCAATTTCACACTTGAAGAAGCTGAACATGGTTGGAATAGAGGAAATGATCGATATTTTAGCCCTTAGTTAATCAGTTAATATAGTTTGTTTTAATTAGTTGTATATGTTGTAAAGGATTATATTAATTAAAATAGTAATTTTATTAGTGTATTCATAGATTAAACTTTGGAATATGTTATTTGATTAATTTTTGATATATACGCTTATTTAAGTAAGCATTTTTTTAACTCAGATTAAAAATCTAAGTAAATGTTTATTAACTACACAAAATTAATTTCCCTAAACTTAATTCATCCCATAAATTATACAGTCCAAAAGTCGTATCCCCAATCTAAAAAGCTTAAAAAATATCAAAATCACATCCGTAATCCGAAAAATCATACACCCCACGTAGTTTTCATCATAAAAAATCCTAAACTCCGTTCTNATTATACAGTCCAAAAGTCGTATCCCCAATCTAAAAAGCTTAAAAAATATCAAAATCACATCCGCAATCCGAAAAATCATACACCCCACGTAGTTTTCATCATAAAAAATCCTAAACTCCCTTCCNCACCCCACGTAGTTTTCATCATAAAAAATCCTAAACTCCGTTCTACCCCATAATCTCTTCTCATAATCCTGTATTTCTCTATCAACTTTATTTCATTCTAAAATTAAAAAAGACAAATGTCTGGCCGTTAATAATTAATAATGTTAAGCAAAGAGTCAGGAGAAATCCTAAGTACTTTGTTAATGAAGTTTATACAAGGAGAACGCAGTGTTGAGATCTCTCGTAAAACCCTAGCAGAACTCTATAGTTTTAGTCCATCTTTGCTATTCTCTAAACTATGTAAAGTTTATAGGACCGAGCTCATTCCAAGAGATATTAAAGAATTTTTAGCAGAAAAATCTGTTGAAGCCAATGATGATGAAGTTTATATGCTAGTTCGTCAATATTCAGCAGGTCAAAACGGAAGATTGAATTTTGAGGATTTCACTCATTTGGTTTTACCATCAACAAATCAAATGGTATCGGAATTCGCACTTTCTAGAAACTCTGGGAATAATGATCAGGCTGAGTATTTCTTTGTCACGTTATTAAAAAATGAACTTAAGTTACAGAAAGAGGCTGAGGATTTAAAAATAGCACTTTTTAGTAGCAAAGATTTCAGTTTATGGAAAGCTTTTGAGGCACTTAATACTTCAGGCTCAGGATCAATTTGTGAAGAAGAGTTTAGAACTTTTTTGAGAGAGAATAAGAAGTTTATTAATGAAGATGATTATGATGCATTGATGAGAAGAATCGACCTGCAAGATGATTTGGTTATTAATTATAATGAGTTTTTAGAAGCTCTGATACCTATGAAAATACCTGGTAGTAGTGAGACAAGAATGCGACAAATTGCCAAAGATGAAGAACAAGAAGCCAAAAGAAGACTTACTAGTGAGGAAATGGAAGAAGAAGTTGAAGGTAAAATCGAAACCCAACCTGATGTGGGAAAAGAAGTTGATGAAGATAAAGATGAACCAATGGATTCACATGAACTTGAGCATAGTCCTCGGTTTAAAGACCCAAAAGAATTCACCTTAAGCCAAGATTATGAAACTCCAGAAAAAGGTAAAAGTCAGGTATCTAGGAATTTGCCATCAAGAAAATCAGGAGAAGCTTTTGAAAAGTTTAGCGAGTTGTTCCTTCGGACACTAGAAATCTCAAGAAAAGTCGAATTTTATCGACAAAATCTAGTCATGCTTGATAATTTCTCAGTCATCCAGTTATTTAAGCAAATTGATAGAGATGGACAAGGAGAAATTAATATTTCTGACTTTATAGAATTCTCTAAAGCCCTTAACTTAGAGTTTTCTTCTGAAAGTTTGGAAAGTTTATTTAAAAAGTATGCTAGCAAGGAAAAAATGACTATGGATCCAAATGAGTTTTCACTTTTGTTTTACTGTTTTGATAAGGAATATCAGAATTTATTAAGGATTAGTGATGAAGAAGAAGAAATAAACCAAGAAACATATGGGAAAATCAGAGATTTACTAGAAATTCTTGTTATAAGTGAAGAAATCTATTGTAATTGTCTTAAAAGCCTTAAGGAATTCAATAGTAAAGAAGTAAATGAGGTGTTTGAAGCTTTTGACTGTGACCAAGATGGGGAAATCTCTGTTGATGATATGAAAAGTTTATTAAAATCTCAAGGGATAGCATGTTTGGATAAGGATTGTCTAATGGTAATTCAGAGATTTACTAAAGATAAAGAAAACTCTTTTACTTTAGGACAATTAATGGGAGCTTTAGAAGAAAATACTGAAGATAAAGAGGATTATAAGAAAAAGGAGGAAATGTCTGAGGTAGTATGGGAAAAAAGCATGGGGACTGTTTTTAAGTAGGATAGAGCTAATAACTCATAATTCGTTTGCATATATGATTAGATATAGTAAATATTTTGAAGATTTTATTATATATTATGCATATGAGGAGATATTGATAAAAAATTTAGAGATTTATTTCTGATATGTAAGGGTTTTTTAGTATATTAGAATATAAAATTTAAATTTGGATTAAAGCAATAATTATGTTATTAAGAATTATTAGAGTTGAATTTTTATTTTTATTTGAAAACTGTTGTTTTATATAGCTTAAACTCTAGCCATGATATTAATAGTTTCTTATATTCTAATGTATATGAAGTATACTATATAATCTTTATATGATTTCTTATACATTCAGATTTTTATAATTCTTATCACTGTTGAATCGTTATAATATTTTATACTTTTTGTAATATTTTCATAATATATAGCTTTTTATTCTCTCTAGAGATAAGCCTTTTTCATACAATTTTATTGAACTCTTCAGATTTTACCTGTTATTTCCTAATAAAAAGCGATCAAATAAACTGCTTACTAAAAATTAAGAATTTGCTTATCTTTTCATATTTTTTTATGTATAAATTCAATTTTGTATCTCTTACTACAACTAAACTCCAAAATCAAAGCCAAAAATCCTTTAAAAATCATAAATGTTTATACAAACTCCCATATACTCTTTATATTAAATCATATCAAACTTCGATTAAATAAAAAAAAAATTTAAATCTCATCATAGACTATCAAAAAAAAAAACATGGAAGACACCAAAACTAGAATGTATTTAAAATCAAAGACTTAAATTTTCCAAAAAAATAATATTCTTTATTATCAAAAACCATTCAAATACTCTAACTAATATTTATTTCACATTCCCAATCAATTATATAATATAAAAGCTTTTGTGGTTTTCTTCTATATTATCATTATCTTCTTATCTTCAACAAAGATTTAAACTAGAAAATAATCAGCATAAAAACTAGTAAAAAAATACCAAAAATATATACTTTTCTTATAAATACTAACAAAAGTTGTGAAGTAATTAAGAAAAAAAATTATTTTACAAGGATCTAAACTCTTACCCTCTCTTTGGCTATAAAAAAACAAAATACTTTAAAAATTCATTCGCTTTTTCAAAAAAATTTTGGAAAATTTTCCATTCCATTTTCACCATTGCAATTATGCCTAAGCCCCAAATTTCTATCTCTCAAAAATTCATCGCTTCAAAATATCTGAAGTCTTAATCCACGTCTTTTTATCTATTAAGCTTTTTATTCAAAGACTTTGAATTATCTTTCACTTTAGTCTACCTATACAACTTGTTGTCATATTTGTCATGAGTTTAAATACTTCTAGGCTTGATCAAAGAATTATGCTAAAGAATTGTAAAGAAAGCTATGATTTAGATTAAAGCCAAAGATTTTAATGTTATATAGTAAAGCATGATTTAAGCTGTAAATTTCTGATGTTCGAGGGCACTTTTTATCACTGTATGGGAGTGGGAAACTCTTTTGAGGTATCCATGTGAAGGTTGTAAAGCATCTCTTACTGTTATTCCAGGGCTGCTTGGACGGTTGTACATGTTTTTGATTCTACTGACGAATGGGTGTTCGATCGCAGCGCCTTTGGGTGACTCCATTTACTTATATTAAAGGGTGAAATTGCATTTTAATTAGCACGTTTTCTGATAATTGTACATGCTAAAATCATAAAACTAAATACATTCTAGTATATTATTCTAAACTAAATACTTATTTTTATAAATATAAAGCTTCAATATATTGTATTCTAAACACAAAAATTAAAAGTCTAAGTTTTTAGTATACAACAAGAATAAAGATAAACTGAATAGAGTAGCTCAGATATTTTTTGTAGGGTAAAACAATAAATTTTAATAAAAAAAAATGATAAGCATTTGATTGTATAGGGTGGATAAATATATAAGGATAATTGTTTATTTAAATACAAGTTAAAGATTCTTAAGTAATAATTTTTTTCCATAGTATTAATAATAGAAATGATTTATAAAAGAATTTGCTTTAACTATTACTTCTTTTTGATGAAAATATGATCACTATGTCCTATCATATCTAAAAACACAACATCGTTTGGTTCCTTCATAAACCTATTAATAACATTGTAAAATCCATGATTCAACGCATCAGGGTCAAAAACTCTAGAATGAACAAGTATCAACATAGACAATGTATACAATCCTTCAATAGCATTAGGAATACTAGAAATTTTCTTATTTGCTACCAAATACTTACATAAAGCATCTAAGCTTCTTACAAGGAGATACAAAGCATATAAAGTCCTTGATTCAGATTCTTCAAAAATTAAGCCAATACTTGATGCAAAGCCTGCAACAAAACTGCTAAGTTTCTCATCTTTTGTTTTTCTTCTCATATAACAAAGAACTGACCTATAAACCCCAACCATTACTGACAGGAACCACACTATTCTTAGGTTGTCTTTAGAGAACATCTTTAGAAAACTTAAAGGATTTTTAATGATCGTTCTTTTCAAAAGCCCAAGAACAAGTGTTATTGCTGCTCTTATGCCTAGGCCTATAATCGTCCCTCTAACAAAGCCTTTCAGAGCATTTTGTAGACAATTACCCTTGTGTCTGCATAACACTTGGTTATCCATTATATATAAAATCAACAATATAATAATCATTCATTATCCTAATATTTTTACAAATTTTCTTGTTCATCTTGAAGGATTTTGATCTCATTTTCTATCTTGCCTCGATTTTTCATAAGTGCAGCGATTTTAGCTTTGACGTCCTCTTTCGGTGTCCCAGTTTTCCTAAACGTAAAATGCCCTTTGCTTTCAAAAGTCCCAAACCCTTCAGGAGATTTTCTATTTGGACTTGAGTCATAAGGGTCATTTCCGTTTGAAAAAATATTTTCACCTATTTTTAACTCTAGATTTGTAAGACCTTTAGGAGTATTTACCATATTAACTCTTGCTGACCTATAAGCCTCATTATTTTCTTCATCTTTAAGTATATTTTTCAATAAAGGGATTTTAGGAGTCAATAAAAAATTCGATTTATCTGTGAAAACCTTAGTTTTATTTGCAAATTCCCATTCTTTGTTAGGTAAAAAAATCTGGTTCCGCTTTTCCACTTCGGACGTCTGAATTTTTAAAGTTTTTATTTCTTTCTCCAAATCTTCAAGTGCTTGATGTTTTTCTGATAAACTCGCAGTCAAATTGTTATTCGCATTTTGAAGCTGTTTTACCAACCTTTGAAGCTTTTCTTGCTGGTAATTGAGTTCTCTTGTGTTCTCACAATAAAACTTGTTTTCTTCATGCATTATCAATAGATCTTCTTCTAATATTTTGTTTTTATCACAAACTTTATCATACATTCTCTGAAGATTAGCCNATTCTCACAATAAAACTTGTTTTCTTCATGCATTATCACTAGATCTTCTTCTAATATTTTGTTTTTATCACAAACTTTATCATACATTCTCTGAAGATTAGCCTTTTCTTCTATGATTTTTATTATTTTTTCTTCAAATTCTTTAACTTTCCCTAAATACTGCGTTTCATAGTTCATATGCGCTTCAGAAAGAGCCTGGTCTATCCGATGCCTATGTGAAGATGCAACTTCCAAGTCTCTTTCAACTTGTTTTTTCAGAACTTTTTCCTTTTCTAACTGCGCCTGAAGTTCCTGGATTTCTAAAAAATGTGTTTCTTTAAGTTTGTTCATAGTAACTTCAAGTTTTATTTTCTCAGATGCTATATCTTGAAGCTTTTTAAACCTAATATTTTCATCTTTTAGATAAGAATTTTCTGATTTAAGTACCTGAAGTTGAGATTGAGTTTCAGTTAATAAGTCTTTGATTTTAAAAAACTCTGATGATAATTGTTGGTATTGCAAGTTACTTTCTTGAAGTTTATTTTGTGTTGATTCTTTGAATTCTATATGAGTTTTGTGGAGATTTTCATAGTCTTTGACAAGTTTAGAGTATTTTTGTTTTTCTTCATGGAGAAGTTCGATAAGCCGTGGGATTTCATGGTTTTCGCTTTTGAAGTCACGAGCACTAAGACCTATAGACTGGGTTTTTATGTGGTTT
The DNA here is from genome assembly GCA_001970955.1 of Stentor coeruleus. Classification (NCBI taxonomy): domain Eukaryota; phylum Ciliophora; class Heterotrichea; order Heterotrichida; family Stentoridae; genus Stentor; species Stentor coeruleus. The sequence goes on from MPUH01000047.1 coordinate 128,323, forward strand.
TGATCGGTATTTGGGGTATCTTGACCTAAGCATATACAAAAACTTCCTCCCGCTGCTAGTTTGCATACTTTTTTACCCTTTAAAGCTTGTACCTGTACTGCTGAAGAACGACTTTGGAAGTCACCATGAGCCAATTCTCCATTATTGTTACTCCCCCACACATAAACCTTATATTTTTCATCAATAACAACGCCAAAACTTCCCCCGATCGCAACATCCACAATGCTATTCTTAGAAATCCTAACTTTTTTTGGACTAAGAAACTCCCCAAACACACAACTACCCCATAAATAAAAACCTTCATTAGTAACACAAGCTGAATGATTCCCACAAGCAACTTTAAGCACATTATTGATTTCAACTTTGACTGGAATTGATGAACTTTTTTTATTCCCGATTCCCAACTGCCCAAAAGAATTCCCTCCCATCATAAACAATTCCCCATTTTGATTTATAATCCCTGTATGAAATTCCCCACATGATATTTGGACAATATTTTCTATAGTTAAAGGAACTAATTTACATTCTCTTTGTCGTTTACCTGTGCCTAATTGTCCTGCATCACCTGATCCACACATAAAAACTTTGTATTCAGAAATAACTCCCATATGACGACTTCCACAACTTACTTCGTTTATGTTTTTTGCAATTTCTATTGGAGACCATTGATCTTCTAAATTCCCTGTGCCTAAAGCTCCATATTGACCTAATCCCCAAGTAAATAAGAGATTTTGTGAGGTTAAAATTGCTGTATGTCCCCATCCACAAGAGATTTTTGTTGAAATATGTGAGGTTAAACTATCTACTAGACATGGAGAAGTAGAATAAGATATAGACTTATCTCCAATACCTAGCTTGCCATGAAAATTACTTCCCATTAAGTATACATGACCTGAGTCTGAAATAAATCCACTATGATCTTCCCCACAGGAAATATCTTTTATCATAATATTGTAACTACAAAACCTTGGGCTTGTGTAACATTTCCCTGAGTTTTTAGCTCCTAAACCAAGTTGTCCTTTACTATCTAATCCCCATGCAAACACTTCTGTGTATTGTTCCATTAACGGATTTTTTAAATATATGCTAAGAATTTTTTTGTTACTGAATCTTCATCAATTTTCATCAAGTATTTCAAACTCATAAGACTATTAATTATCTATAAATTTATATAAATTTAATGTTTTTGATATACTATGAATCAATATCAGGCACTACAAAATTTAGTATTTCTATATGATTGTGAATTAATATTAAAGTAAATAAAAGAAGATTTTAATAGTTTAAAATATGTATGTTTATACTTAATTTTGATAATATATTAAAACTATTTATTTCAAATAATAATATTATGTCTATAGAGGGTATCCCACTAATACCTTTTTACAATGAAATGACTGAATTATTTTTTGTCAATAGCAATGGAGATTTTCTTCAAACAAAAGAATTCAACCAGATAAAAAAACTAGGGGGATTTGCAATAGGTGTGCTTAGGGAATCTCTTATAGATCATAAAGGAATAGGGTTTATTTTTATGCTTTGCTCAGGAGTTTCTTCAGTAGTAGCTTTAATTCTTACCGCAGCTCACATTTTTATCAGAACATTCAGATATGAGCCCATATCTTTAGAATTTTTTATAGGAGGTGAATCATATGAAGCTTTACCACTAAAATCTAATCTTAATTGGGCAGATCCATCTTCCCATTATTATGATCCTATAACAAACTATCCAATATCTATATTAGAAGTTTGGGTAGTATGTGAATTAAGGCAAAAACTTGGAAATATATACAATTCAAAGTTGATTTCTTTAAATCTTAGTGATCCTACCAAATCTATATATCCAGGATTAAAAACTAAACTGGTAGGATTTCCAAAGTTTTTAAATATTAATGACCTGCATTTTTTATCATCAGAAGCTAAAATATCACAGTTTAATAAAATGAAAAATGCTTTTTAGGGGGAAATAAATTAATTGCTTTAAAGGGAGAAATAATATCTTATTGTGATATGATATGCACTACTTGTGTCAGTTCAAATGGGATGTTAGGAAGTCCTCTCTTGATAAAATTGAATGTTTGCTATAAAGTAATAGGTCTTTTACATGATGGTCCAGCCTCTCCAATTCATTATTATATAACTCAACTTATTTCAAATAATCTAAATCCTTATAAAACTGATCTTGATAATTTAAAAAATTATATTGAAATCAAAAGAAATCAGGCAATTAGTCAGGAAGTTCAAAATAATCTGGAATTTTGTTTGAATATTTTATTTTTTATTCAACAAAATGCATGTCATCAAGGGATTACTAAGGTTTGTGCTAATTTTTTACGTGATTTATACTCAGAAGCAATAAATATAGAATTTAATACAGGCAACCAACTTAAATATAATTTGTGTGTGCCAATTATAAAAATTTATAATGAAGTTCTATGTATAGGAAGAAGATATTTATAAATTTGTAACCAAAAGATTTGTAAATTTCAATAGCGATATTATGTTTAACTCTTCTTATTGATATTTTATTTTTTATTTAAGCTAAAAAGTATAAAAAATTGTGGCAATGAATGCTTTACGAATTTATTTTATTATTTGAGTTGTTCTTAGTTGATTAATTTTCATGAAAAAACTCTGTGTATGTGGTTTTATTAATGAAATTTAAATATTTTCTTTACTAGCCTTTATCAATTTCCTCAACATTTAATTCAAACAGTCGCTTATTTTTCTATTAGTTCTGATAAATAGAGACATACTTTATATATTTTTTAAAGTCAATTAAATCGATAATTTATCAATTCATAACTCTATAGATTAAAAGTATCTCAACAAAATCTTAAAACAAATCATTTTGGATTATTTTAAACTCAAAGTAAAATCTTATAGTTAATTTTATCATATTCGTAAAAATCGTCATCATTCTATATATATCAAAATCTAATCAAGTATATCAAATTCCTCAAAAGTCTACTGCCTATTCTAACACCTCAAAAAATTAAGAAACAGTAATAAAATTAACGTCTTTTAAACTTCTAAACTTTAATTTACTAAAGATTATCATCTTAAAAGCATCAAGATAAATATCTAACCTCCAGTTTTATATAAGATTTAAATTTACATTAACATTTAATTTTTAACGAAATCGCTAATGAGGAAAAACTACAAAAACGATGCTCAAAGATACTTGCCAGAGAGCTGTTCTCAATCTCCAAATGCTTTTAATGAAAGACGCATAATACATTCAAACACACACTCTCCAGCTTCAACAAACATCTTCCTAAAAGTAGGAATTTATGCTATAAACAACGACAAAAAGCGTTCAATACTTTCTGTTCCCAAGACAAAGAAAAAGTTTGCAATACTAACCAACGAGAATCAAATGCCTAGAGTTCGAATGCCTGACCTCTTTCAAACTGAAAACCCAACACCTTTAACTCAAACGAATCGTGCTCAGGATCTTCACAAAACTGACTCTCAAGAGAAAAAGTCTTATAAATTCCCTATCACAGCTCGATACAGCTTAATTAACACATGTAGGTTTCGAAGGAATCCTAATATAGAAAACCTAAAAACAGCACTTATAGAAATTGAACAAAAGCCAATAATAAAAACATCTGATATCCCAACTCCAATAGAACAAAAAAAAGAATATAATGACAAATCTGATATAGAAAAGCTTATTGAAAGCCAGCAAATTAACAGCAGAAATGCGAGCAAAAACTTAAAATTTCCCCCAAAACTCGATATTAAATTGATTAAACAACATAAAAACACTGATGATAGCAACACACAAAGGTCTGACCCTAGTCCTGTAAGGGAAAAGAAACCACAAAATAACATAGAAAGATGCAGTACATCATATAAGTTACATTCAAAAAAACCTCAGCCTAAAAATAAGCATAAATTGTTTACAAATAAAGTAGACCATGAATTCTATACAAAATATTATCAAAATAAACTTAATATTTCCTCATCATCATCCGACCCAAGCAGCAGCTCACTTGACAACTCATTCAAACTCATCGACTACGAAAAAGAATCCCTAAAAATCCTTAAAAACACATCAACTTTCGCAAACAAAATCATGAAAGGTATCCGAACTTCAGCTCGGACAAAATATTAGAAATTAATCATATTAATCTTACAACATTGTTTTTGATTAAAAAAATAAGCTTTATGGAAAATAATCTACCTTTCAGTGAAATGCCCCCTGAAGAAGGTATGTGGGATACTGGAGGTTTGTTAAGCCCATATCAGCCAACGTTAGAAGAGAATATCATAAGTGTTTTGAATAAAGTGAATTTAGATATTGATGATGTACTTGTTGACTTAGGCTGTGGAGATGGGAGAATTTTATTCCATGCTGCTTTTATGCAGGTGAAAAAAGCTATTGGATTTGAACTGAATCAAGATTNGAATTTTATTCCATGCTGCTTTTATGCAGGTGAAAAAAGCTATTGGATTTGAACTGAATCAAGATTTGATAATGGAAGTTCGGGCTAAAATCGAAGATATGGGTCTTGAAGAAAATATACAAGTTGTGTGTCAAGATTTCTTAGAAGCTGATCTATCTGAAGCTACTGTAATTTATATGTATTTACTCCCAGAAGCCCTTGTCAAACTTAAAACAAAGCTTGAATCGTGTTTTGCCCAAAAGACTAGAGTTATAATTTCCCATCATTTCTCTATCCCTTGGTGGAAAGGTGAAGAGTTTTTAAATTCTCATATATACTTCCGTCAATAATTATTTACTTATATTAATCTTATATATGAAGATTATGCATTTAAATTTTACTTAGCTAGCTCTTATCGTTCTTTATCCAATAAATTGTCTTTCATTCTTTTCATATAATCATCTAGATGCTTTTTAGGTACATACAACAATTTGTTCCCTATTCAATAACTTTTTGTTATTTTTAACTTATTCAGACTTCAGCCTTTCACTTAGTATCTTATAAAATTGTCCTAAAACCATACTATTTCCTCTTCAAAAATGATCTCTTTTTCTATTATAGGTTTTCAGTATAAACAGTTTTCTTAAAGATTTAAAGGTATTTTAGATTTCTTTTATATGATTTTACCTTTATGATAAAAATATATTAAGGTAATTTTATCTGGGCTTTTTAAGGGCTGAATTTTTTTTTTTAAACAGAGGGTAGGAGGTTTAGTATAAAATTATATAGGATTTAGGGTTGATATGATTGGTATTTATGGCCTAGAATGATAGTTGAATGTAAGACACTTTGGCCGAGCGGTTAAGGCGATAGCCTGCTAAGCTATTGGGATTTCCCGCGTGAGTTCAAATCTCACAGGTGTCGTTTTTTTTTTTTTCCAGTATTGAAATCGGTATATGTGAATAGGTGTTTATTTGATTTGATATTAAAAGGTTTATTTATGTTAGGGATATATTAGATGCTGATAATATATTTTTAAGTCAAAAAGTATTGAAATTGAGATTTTGAGTATAGAAAAAAAGGAAGGGATACAATTTTGGTTGTATGAAATTTAGGTTTGTATAAAAAAATTGTAAGGCTTTAGGTATAGGTGCTATGCTTCCTGCAATAATAACAATGATTTTATATATAGAAAATCAAAAGACAAGAGTTTTGGTTATAAAATAGCATGCATCACATTAAAAAAAAAATTCTATAAAATACCAAATTTATCAATTCATTTAAAACATATATATATTTTGGCAAAACCTCTTACAATAAAATCATCAATTTATATTTTCAATACAAATGTGTTCAATAATTATATCCCTACTTCAAAAGAGAGAG